>ML661897.1:27569190-27723561 GCA_007570785.1 Antilocapra americana | reverse complement strand
TGTGTGTGTGTGTGTGTGTGTGTGTGTGTGTGTGTGTGTGTGTGTGTGTGTGTATTTTAGTCCTTCTGAAAAG
This sequence comes from Antilocapra americana, assembly GCA_007570785.1. Classification (NCBI taxonomy): domain Eukaryota; kingdom Metazoa; phylum Chordata; class Mammalia; order Artiodactyla; family Antilocapridae; genus Antilocapra; species Antilocapra americana. The sequence continues at coordinate 27,723,488 of ML661897.1, read as the reverse complement.
ATCTGATTTCTTGGGAGTGGAGATTTCTCATTATAGTCAGGGGTTCCCAGTTTTGTGTGTATGGTGGGCTGGGGGTGAGGGATGAAGGAGTGAAGAAGGCAAGATGAGAAGAACACAAGCTTATTTCACCATTTTATAACCATTCCAACTCTTCCCCGAGGCTGTTCTAATACCAAATTTCAATACCACCAGCTTGTCATTCCTAAAATTATATACAAGCCAGTAAAGATAGCAATTCTCAATGGAAAGGAGAAGGAAATCATGATCTCATGACCTATCCTTAAAACTTCTTTTAGTTAAATTAAATGGGTCAACCTACTTACTTCCTCCCACTAACTGACCCTTCCTTGACTGCCTAAGGATGCTCAAGAATCAATCTCTTCATTTTTCTTCCACAGATGAAAAAAGCAGGGTCTATGTGCAGACCAGCAAAAACTGAATGTGATTTTCCTGAGAGGTGCACTGGCCACTCTTCGGGGTGTCCTAAGGACCAGTTCCAAGTAAATGGATTTCCTTGCAAGAACGCAAAAGGCTACTGCTTCATGGGGAACTGTCCCACCCGGGATGATCAGTGCTCTGAATTGTTTGATCATGGTAAGAGACAGTAACAGTGAATGATGGATAAAGATAATAGCAGCTATTTCTCTGTTGCTGTTGTTTAGGAATTTGGGAGCAAGATTGGAGATATGTCATTTATGGCAGATATCACCTGGCACCTTTCTAAATAATATCTTTAATATTCATTGATTTTACCTCTAATATTAATTGACTGGCTTCCCAGGTGGCTCAATGGTAAAGAAGCCACCTGTCAATGCAGGAAATGTAGGAGACACAGGTTCAATCCCTCAGTTGGGAAGATCCCCTGGAGGAAGAAATGGCAACCCACCCCAGTATTTTTGCCTGGAGAATCCCATGGACAGAGGAGCTTGGTGGGCTATGGTCCATGGAGTTGCAAAGTGTCAGACACAATTGAGCAACTGAGAACACACACAGACACACACACACACATTGATTGACTATCTAAGTATGTGGGTTAAGGTATGTTTATTTCTTTTTTATACCCATATTCCTTCCTAAAATATCCTCTTGAGGCAATAAGATAATTTTAAAATTATTTATTTATCCCATTCTGTTTTACTACTTTGTAAGTGATAGTGAAATTTTGATGATATTAGAAAAGTAAGGCATTTATTATTTGTCACGTTCACATTGTCATTGTTTTACTTTTATCATACTGCTTTGGATCCCAGAAGCGAAAGCCAGTTCTGATATTTGCTACAAGATGAATACAATTGGAAATAAATTTGGATACTGCAAAAACAAAGGACGCATATTAATTCCTTGTGAAGATAAGTAAGTACCTTGTAAAGAAAAGCATGTGCCCTTTCAAAGCATTTTGCAAAACTGACAAACTAACATTTTGTCGGCTCTGACAGCCGACAGTCTCTCATTTTCACTCAAGAGATAAGGAAGAGAGGGCTTCCCTGGTGGCTCAAGTGGTAAAGAATCTGCAAGCAATGCAGGTGACCTGGTTGATTCCTGGGTCGGAAAGATCCTGTGGAGTAGGGATGGTGACCTACTCCAGAATTATTGCCTGGAGAATTCCACAGACAGAGGAGACTGGTGGGCTACAGTGCATAGGGTGGCAAAGAGTTGGACGTGACTGAGTGACTAAAACTTTTGCTTTTTAGAAAGAAAGTGGAGCAAGAAGGGAGAGAACACACATCCCTGATGGAATTAACTGTTTTTTTATATTCTGTATTTTGTAACTGAAAATCATGGAATGCAGGGAAGAAGGATGAGAAAGATTTAATATTCTTAGGAAGAAAAGGAGGGGAAGAAACTACAAAACAAAAAAGAGAGAGAGAGATAGAAGGAAAGAGAAGGAGGGGGAAATAAGTAGAAAAGGGGAAAAGAAAAAGAAAGAAGGAAAGTCATCAGGAGAAAGAATGATAGACGTTGACATTGAAGACAGAATGGAGAATTGGATATTAGATCCAATTTCTAAAACACATGTGCTAAACCCATCTTCTGGGTTTGTTTCTGATGTATGACATTGTTTATATATTCTCCCAAATAGGATCTGTACTGAACACAACAATAATAAAAACCTAGAGTCAAGTTCAACTTTGCTTCTAAATATTCTTCTAAAAATGGGCAGTCACTTAATTTGCTTTATTTCCAACTGTTGCCTCATCTGTGAAAAAGGGGTTATGATAATAGCAACTTCATAGATTTTTTTAAATGAGAACCAACTGATGTGCTTTATGTAAGAAAGAAAAAAATGTTCTGATTCAAGTTCAGTCAGTTCAGTTCAGTCACTCTGTCGTGTCCCACTTTTTGCAACCCCATGGCTGCAGCACGCCAGGCCTCCCTTGTCCATCACCATCTCCCAAAGTTTACTCGAAGTCATATCCATTGAGTCGGTGATGCCATCCAACCATCTCATCCTCTGTCGTCCTTGTCTCCTTCTGCTTTAATTTTTTACAGCATCACAGTCTTTTGAAATGAGTCAGGTCTTTGCATTAGGTGGCCAAAGTATTGGAGTTTCAGCATCAGTCCTTCCAATGAATATTCAGGACTGATTTCCTTTAGGATGGTCTAAATGGATCTCCTACCTGTCCAAGGAACTCTCAAGAGTTTTCTCCAACATCGCAATTCAAAAGCATCAATTCTTCGGCACTCAGCTTTGTTTATAGTCCAAATCTCACATCCACACATGACTACTGGAAAAACCACAGCCTTGACGAGATGGACCTTTGTTGACAAAGTAATGTCTCTGCTTTTAAATATGCTGTCTGGGTTCATCAGTGCATGCATGGGACCTTTTGAAGGAGGTCACCATTATCTTCATTACTTCCACCACAGTTTGGCCTCAGGTTAAATAACAGGGAGGGAACACAGCTCCACCCATCAACAGCAAATTGGATTAAAGATTTACTGAGCATGATCCCACCCATCAGAACAAGACCCAGTTTCCCCCTCAGTCAGTCTCTCCCATCAGGAAGCTTCCATAAGCCTTTTATCCTTCTCCATAAGAAGGCAGACAGACTGAAAACCACAAATGCAGAAAACTAACCAATCTGATCACATGGACCAAAGCCTTGTCTAACTCAATGAAACTATGAGCCATGCCATGTAGGGCCACCCAAGACAGTCGAGTCATGGTGGACAGTTCTGACAAAATGTAGTCCACTGGAGAAAGGGAATGGCAAACCACTTAAGTATTCTTGCTTTGGGAAACCATGAACAGTATGAAAAGGCAAAAAGGTAGGACACTGAAAGATGAACTCCCCAGGTCAGTAGGTGCCCAATAGGCTACTGATTCGAGTTATGCTCACCCAAATTACTAATAACATTCTCCTGTAAGCTTGAGCTAATATTGCTTTATGAGAATTACTTAGATATCATAAAGATATATAGTCATTTAGTATCTTTGTCTGCTCATCTCAGTTTTCAGGGTCAAGACTTTGTCCAGAGGCTTACCTGGCCTCTCCTGGGATCTGACAAGCCTAGGTTTCAAAAAAAATAAGCAGGCCACTCCACTGCCAGCCTAGTTTCTAAAGTTCTATTTCTTATCCCAAGTGTGAGAATATTCTTGCTTCCCTTCAGAGATACCAAATGCGGAAAGATATTTTGCACAGGTGGGCATCACTCTTCTGTCCTTGGAGAAGAGAAGATCTACCACCTTAAGAAGCATCTGAAACACAATACCAGTGAATGCAAAACCTTCTATTTATACCATGATTCTAAGGATTTTGGCCTGGTTGCACCTGGCACAAAATGTGGCGATGGAATGGTAAGATGAATGCCCTTTGTTTTGTTAAAACTTCTTGTTCAGTCACTTAAAACTTCATTGGATCCTGTAATTGGCCCCACAGGGCCTATCTATGGGAACACAGAAGAAAATCAGCAACATTTTTTTAAAAGAGCAGAGTAGCAAAAACACTATATTAAATACTTATTTTAATAACTTTCAGACCAATTATATAAATGTTACAAATGTACTTAATTAGTGTCTTATAGTAGATGGTTAATGAAATTATAGACTTAAAGTTTTGAATTTAATTGACTATGAAGTAGCCATATAGTCTTCACTTATTTTATTCATTCAGATGTATTTAATGGGCGTGTACTATGAGGCCTGTAGAAGGCAATGGCACCCCACTCCAGTACTCTTGTCTGGAAAATCCCATGGATGGAGGAGCCTGGTAGGCTGCAGTCCATGGGGTCGCTAAGAGTCAGACACGACTGAGCGACTTCACTTTCACTTTTCACTTTCATGTATTGGAGAAGAAAATGGTAACCCACTCCAGTGTTCTTGCCTGGAGAATCCCAGGGATGGGGGAGCCTGGTGGGCTGCTGTCTATGGGGTCGCAGAGTCGGGCATAACTGATGCGACTTAGCAGCAGCAGCAGCACTATGATTCCAGTATCTGTGCAGGACACAGATGATGTAAAGATATATGTACTTGAGAATTTCTTAGACTAAATCAAGTGTATCATTACAATTCAACTGGATTGCTTTCATTGTGATGTGATCAATGTGAATGAGTCCAAAGGAAGAGATTGACTTTTCTTAGAGAACATGGACTGGCATCTCCTGATGCCATTAAATGGGAGACATTTCACCTTCAACTTTATGAAAATTTTTCAACATACAGAAGAAGAGAAAAGACATGCTTCTGTGTTTTATTGGAGTATAGTCACTTTATAATGTTGTATTAGCTTCGACCCTACAGTAAATTGAATCAGCTATACGTTTACGTATATCCCCTCTATTTTGGATTTCCTTCCCATTTATATCATCACAGAACACCGAGTAGAGTTCCCTGCACTATGGAGTGGGCTCTCATCAGTTATCTATTTTATATATTGTATCAATATTGTATACATGTCAATCCCAATCTCCCAATTCATTTCACTCCCTCCTCTCCCCCTTGGTGTCCACGTGTTTGATCTCTACATCTGTGTCTGCTTCTGCTTTGCAAATAAGATCATTTTTCTCAATTCTACATATGAGCATTAATATATATTTGTTTTCCTTTTTCTGACTTACTTTACTCTGTATGGTAGACCCCAGGTCTATCCACATCTCCACAAATGACCCAATTTTGTTTCTTTTAAATATTACTCTGAATAATATTTCATCGTATATATGTATCATATCTTCTCTATCTATTCTTCTGTTGATGAACATTCAGGTTGCTTCCATGTCCTGGCTATTGTAAATAGTGCTGCAATAAATATTGGGTTGCATGTGTCTTTTTGAATTATGGTTTTCTCTGTGTATATACCCAGTAGTAGGATTGCTGGACCATATGGTAGCACTATTTTTAGTTTTTCATGGAATCTACATACAGTTCTCTATAGTGACTGTATCAATTTACATTCCCACCAATAGTGCGAGAAGGTTCCCTTTTCTCCACATCCTCTCCAGCATTTATTGTTTGTATATATTTTGATAATGGTCATTCTGACTGGAGTGAGATGATATATCATTGTAATTTTGATTTGCATTTCTCTAATAATTAGTGATGATGAGCATATTTTCATGTGTATGCTGGTCATCTGTATGTCCTCTTTGGAAAAATGCCTGTTTAGGTCTTCTGCTCTTTTTTTTATTGAGTGCTTGTTTTTTGATATTTGAGTAGCATGAGTTGTTGATATATTTTGAAGATTAATCCCTTGTCCATTGCTTCATTTGCAAATATCTTCTCCTATTCTGAGGGTTGTCTTTCTGTCTTGTTCATGGTTTGAGAAAATGCTTTCTTAAAAAGACATACCTACATAATATACAAAGGTACAAAGTATAATATATGACATATCCAGGTAACTGATACTTTTAGTGTGATTGGAGTTCCAGGTGAAATGATAGAAAACTAAGTTGAATAGGTAGAATGAAGCTAGATTTGGAAAGGTTTTATCACTCCGAGATGAAAACTTAAGAATGTATACTAAAAACAATAGCCAGTGCATCAAGATTTATAAGTACAAGAGTATTTGAAAAATATAATACTGTATTGTAAATCAACAACTTTGAAACTGAAAAGTATCTATGACATGGCTCCCCCTCTCTACACCACTACCCACAAACATTACAGTATCATTCATTTAATGAGATAGAAAAATTAATTGGAAAGTAAAAATTCAGCATATAAAAAAGGGAATCAGAAGTTAATAATTTCATGGAGACCTATATTTCAAGTGCATAACTTTAACTACAGAGGGACAGAGGAGCCTGGCAGGCTACAGTCCATGGGTCGCAGAGTTGGACACAAATGAGCTACACACCTCATGAAAATGACTAAATAAATATAAAAATGGTGAGGAGTCAACAGTTATGAAAATTTGTTTGTGTACTAACCACAATCTAGAAAGGTCAAGAGCTTTCAATAACAGAGTGTGTGAGGCATCAGTTTCAAGAAAATACCAAATAGCTTTCTGTTCACTTCAGGTAAGGAAAATCAACCAGAGGTATCAAGCGAACTATGTAGTCCCCTTCACAGAATGACTGGGATGCAACAAAGAGGATGAAAGGGGAGCAATTGTTAAGGAACACTTGGTAATGGTGCAATGCATTGTAACTAGGTACCACCACCACACAGAGGACCTAATTCCTTCAAGAGAAATCTTAGTACAGAAGCGCACCACTCATAATGGTGTCGGTTCTTCCTCATAAGGGAATCCATGCATAGCAAACACTAGTCTGTAGAGATATTACAAAGACACTACTTATAGAATTTGTCATTTTCATATTTATACTGAGTTACTATTTTTTTAGACATGAGGAACTTCAAATGCCTTAAAAGCATTCTAGTTTCTCTTAGTAGTTATTCTTTCTGGGTCAATTTAATTTGGCATAGGAAAAGAGGGCAAACATATGCCACTACACCTAGGTGCCTTTTTCCCTAGTTATACTACAGAGCTTACAACGTAGATAAGAAAAAAAGACAAAAAATAAAAGAGAAGAGAAGGTAAGAGAGAAAGATAGACTGCAGAGCGAATAAGAGTAGAGAAGAGAGGAAATTCGTTGGTTCTCATACAGAATTGCTCAAAATTGGTCTCTGTAGCTATCTCTTTAATAAACATTCAAAAATGCAAAATAAAAATAAGAAACATCTCAATATTTTCCTTTGGTTGAGCCTGAAATGCTTGAAAAGAGGTCAGCTTGGGTTTTAAAACAAAATTTCTCAGTGTTTAATCATGTATATAGAACACCCATTCTGTAAACATAAGGAAAGAAAATTAAAAAACAGACATGAAAGACACCAGGATGGTGAACAAAAGAGACAGTCTGAGAAATCAAAGATGGTAGTTCTTGTGAAACTGATACATTTTTAGAAAGAGAAAAATCCTTTAGAAATAAATTAAATTTATATTTTAATGGATATATAACATTATATAGCAATATAGAAGAAACATAACATATATGTTATATATAACATATAATAAACATAACATTATAAAACAACTATGTGCCACTACAAATTAATTTAAAAAATAAAAGATGCTATTATTTTAAAATTTTTAAAAAGGGTACTAAATTTATAAAAATGATACAATTTGAAATCCAGAAGCAGTCTTCAGAGTACGAAATGAATCATGATTGCTTTTATGCAATTTATGCAGTAAGCCATGGAATCAAAACTATAAAAAATATCAGTAAATAGAAAGCTACTCTTCTTCAAAAAGAAAATAAAGATGACATTTCTAAAAAGAAAAGAAAGTGAATTAAAGTAAGAAATGCAGTTATAAGAAATCTGATACAGATTTAATAGGAATTCTAGATAAAGAAATTGTTTGTTTATTCCCTTAATCGTGCCTGGCTCTTTGCAAATAAATGAGTTAAGATAAGCCAGGTAATAACCAAGAGCAACAGAACAGTAATTTGATCATATAACTTACCCCCCAAAAGCATAATTTAAAACAAAATTAATAAGTATAAATCATAATAATAAGATTAATGAATATTGACAAAATGCCCAGCTAGCAACTGTGATATAACAAACATGGATCCTTATCAAATTAGAAGAAAATGTGGTAGAAATAATAGAAGAAATTGCTGCAATTAGAGTGGTAGAATTGTTGATAGGTTAATATTTGAAGAAATCATGAGGACATAGACATTATAATGATTAATGTATTTGTATATAACAATATTTGACTGTACAGTGCATTGTTTTCAAATATCCACTTAACATTTATAGATTTCCTCTTCCACAGAAGAAGAAATGTGGTTTTTCATTAGGACAAATGATGCAAATTCTGAGTGAGTAATTCCAATTGATCTTGGTGACTTCATTTCTAGGTGTGCAGCGATGGTGAATGTGTGACTATTGAAAAGGCCTACAATTCAACTGATTGCTCTGCTCAGTGCAATGAAAATTCTGTAAGGTTTGATTTTGTTTAAATTGATGTCTTACCAGTCACTTGTTTGCATAAAACTTCATTCCTGAGCCTGTGTATAAGTACAGGTGCACCCATGAGAGTATGCATATGTATGTATATATGTATGCATGGTGATTTTTAAATCAAATATACATTTTGGATCTATATTTTTTCATGCATTAATAATATTTAACCAAAGAGCCAAACCAAGTGATAATGCCAATATTACAAGTATATGTCTTATCATTGGACTGGTAATCTAGAAACCCAGTAATTTATGTATGTATGAAGTTTAAATCAAAAGTTTAAAGTTGGGTCTGTTGGGACTTCCTTGGCAGATCATGGTTAAGACTTTAAGATTTTGCCTTCCAACACAAGAGATGCAGGTTCAGTCCCTCATCAGGGAACTGAGACCCCACATGCCTCTTGGCCCAAAACCCAAAGCATAAAACAGAAGCAATATTGTAACAAATTCAGTAAAGACTTTAAAAATGATCTACTTCCAAAAAAATCTTTTAGAAAAGTTGCATCTATCATAATTTCTCTTACAGTTAAATTATACCGTTATCAACATTAGCCCAAAGCTTTTGAGAAAAACAAACAACAAACAAAAAAGCAACAATTTTTTCACTCATTTTGATGCTGTTCAATACTAGCAGTATCTAGCAGTCTGCCTTTGTGGGTAACATCTTTCCTAAGCCAAATTAATCAGTAACACTTATATAGAGTTGTACTCTTTCAAGAGTTTTATGTATATATTAAATTTTAAAAGTTTCATAATCACATTAAAAGATAAGTACTATTCCTATGCCCTCTTTTAGAGATGGTGAAGCAATCACACTGATATTCTATAAAAGGAAAAGCTGAGCTTTCAGTATAGAAACAGTGTATGTCCTTAACCATTACACAATGCTTTTTGATGAAATAAACATTTATGCCACTGCTTTTTTTCTCACATTAATGTTATCTCACTAAATCTAGTTGAAGTCTTCTCTTTGGCTATGGTATGCCCAACTTTAGCAAGAGCTGTTCATTCAATGAGATTGATGGCTTCTGGAAAGAGAAGCCAAACCATCTGGTTCATTCAGTTTCAAATTGTCAGAATCCTTCTCTTGCTCCAGGGTCATCTTCAAAGACAGCTGCTCCTTGTATTTCATTGCTTTATTTTCCCAACCTTGATTTTGGATTAGTTAATTAATCAATAAAAAGTTCATGAGTGTGTGAGTGTATGTATTTTGGGTGTGTGTGAATGCTAAGCTGAATGAGGTGAAAAACACAAGTTTTATGTCAGTCATGTGATGAATTATTTGATTGATGACTCTTCCAGGTGGATGACGGTGAACCTGAGTGTCAGTGCGAGGGAATTCAGGCATCTGCAGAATGGGAGGAAACCTTAAATATTACCAGTAAGCATCCCAGAATAATACACTATCTTAGAATATCCTGGTGGTCATGTGGCTAAGACTCTGTGCTTCCACTGAAAGGGGCATAGCTTCGATCCTTGGTCAGGGAAGTTCTGCATTCTGTGAACTGTGACCAAAAAATAAATAAATAGTAATCATTTAAAAATATGTAGGGGCTTGCCTGGTGGCTCAGTGGTAAAGATTTCGCCTGCCAATGCCGGAAACATGGGTTTGATCCCTGAGGTAGGAAATGGCAACTGACTCCAGTATTTTTGCCTGGGAAATCCCATGGCAGAGGAGCCTGGCAGGCTACATTCCATGGGGTCACAAAGGGTCAAACACGACTTAGCAACTAAACAATAAAACAACAAAGTATATATACATAGTATCACATATATCAGAAACCTCACCAGTGAGCATACTTTCTGCTTATACGCCATGTCTACCACACATGTGTTGTATTTCTGTATGGATTTGTATGATATTTTTCTTATTGTTAATGTTTAAATACCCAAGTCTGAATTTACTTCAATTAATCTGGAATGAATGTATCTTCTTCCAGTTAGATGTGGATTAGTTCCTCCAAGAACCCTTAACCCAGTAAGGCCTTTTCTATGGTTAGTTAATCACTGATAATCCAAATTTTCCCACTGACTGGGATTCTCTTAAACATAATGAAATCTTGAGTGGAGTGTCCATTGCTAATATGGATAATAATTTGTACAATGTCCTGGTCTTTGATTTTATTAAAAAAAAAAAAGAAACAGAGGAGGGTAGAATTAAAGTCCTTCAAGGAAGACAGAAACATAATTATAACTTCTCAGTTAAATGTTAAGATTCCATTGTTCCAAGGCTGATGTCTTGGCTGAAGCTCATGTGTTTTAATGTTACAGATATCTCCATCCTGGTGGTGGTGCTTGTCCTGGTTATTTTTGGTGTCGTGGTTGTCATATTACTAATTCGTTACAAAAAATGTATTAGGTTGAAGCAAGTTCAAAGGTAGGTCTGTATTCTTTATGTGTTGAAGGGGACCATTACCGAGACAATACCAACTTTGTGCCCACAAAGAATATTTGATGGGAAGAAGGTGTAAGCTTCTTACTGAAGACCAAGTAAAAGTGTAACGAGTTGAGCTTTTACACACTTCATTCTCATTCAAATGTTAGCCCCATGGTTCCCAACTTCACTAAACATCCGAATTACAAGTTTTTTTTTTTTAACACTAAATTTGGTTCCTCCTTCAGATTTAATTGTTATAGAGTGTCACATGAGTATCAATTAGCCTTTTAAAAATCTCCTAGATGATTTAATATTAACCACAGGCTTATCCCATACTATAGCTGGTATCAATATTCAACTCCTTCTTGACAGCCCACCTCGAGAAACCCTAGGAGTGGAGAATAAAGGATACTTTGGTGATGAGCAGCAGACAAGGAATGAGCCCATCTTACCTGATATTCATCCTCTAAATGTAAGAAAATATTGATTGCAGTAGTGTTAATCAATTGCAAACGTAGCTGTATGTATGTTTGAAGTGAACTATCCCTAAGCTAAATGAAGTGGGAAATGTAGAATAGTCTAACATGATTCCACATCAATGACCTTCTATTGACATGTATGGAAGGAAAGAATGGAAGGACACAAATAAATCAAGACATTATTTCTGAACAGAATATATTGATTAAATAAAATACTAATTTGTGCACAGCTGTAAAATTTTACAGATATAAATCACCAGTGGGATATAAGACAAGTCTTAATAAATCTAAAAAAGTTGGTGTCATACAAAATATGTCCTTAAAATAAAATTCTACTAGAAATCAGTTGGCAGAAGAATATTGGGAAAAGTCTTTTTCTCATAAAAATTTAAAATGTACAGTGTATAGTGTTGAGCAATAACTATTCAGGGTTGAAAGTATAATTGTGTGCAAGGAGGAGGTCATTACTTTAAAGCTGGAAAGTGGTTGATTTAGAAGGGTAAGAAGTGGGTGGCAGTAACGATAGGAAACTTGAAATTTCTTAATCAGTTTAGTAATTACAAGGGCATTTACCTTGAATGTTTCATTAAGCCAGGGATCTGTTTTGTGTATGTTTTTTTTATCTGAATGGTATTTTCCCATGAAATGACTAGAAATGAATAAGGATGATAATGCCAATTATTAGCAGGGATATACAGAGTGACAATCCTCATAAAAGCTAATGAAAATTTAAATGGTACAACCAGTAGGTAAAACTGATACTGTGGCCTAAAACTGATCAGACACATTCCCTGTAATCTAGCAATTTTGGTCATATGAATACACCCAACAAAAAGAGGTACATGTGCATATCAGAAAACATCAATAATAATGTTCCAACAGCATTATTTACAAAAAGCAAAAATAATACAAACATCTAGTAACAAAAACAGTGAACCATTCACTATACATTCATACAATGGAACACTACAGAGAAGGAAAAATGGACAAACTACTGATGTTTACAACATATTATTGTAGGTGATGTATTACTACCACAAACATACTGCTAGACAACATGTCAAACTCAAAGGCAACCTGTACAATTCAACTTGCATAAGTTCGAACTGACAAAACCAATCTATGCTATTAGATGTCAGGGTAGTTGTTATCACGGGGAAGAATGGATTTTGGGGGGGTAGGGAGTGGCAGTAAAGTTCTTTTTTGGATCTTGGTGGGGCTGGTTATTCAGATGTGCTCATTTGTGAACATTTACCCATCTCAACACTTTCTATTCATATATTTATTTGTGTATCTTTTTACTTTAAAGGGAAAGCTTATTAAAATAATACCCATAGAAATTAAAAAAACAAAAGATGACCATGCTGGAGAAATCCCAGTAAGTCATGGTTTGTTTAGTACCTTTAACACTAGTAATGACTTCCAATGTATTTGGCTCAGTGGGGGCAAAACAAGTGTGAGTGTTGATTACGAAGCTACAAATGCATTCTTAAAAAAAAAAATAACCAATGAAGAAAACTTGGTGATAAGATTATACCAATGAAACTGCCCACAAAGACCTATTTCTTGAAGGAAGTATGAACTGATTATTGACAGATGCAAATGCCAGTGAAAATATAATGGTATTAGTGTTTTAAATTAGGAATTTTTTTCATTAGTGATCTTGCCCCAACTCTCCATTTCCCATTAGTCCTGTGCTTTTTACTGTACAGTATTATAGAACAAGCTCCCACCATACCCCCAGGGACTATCTACGACATTATAGGAGAAAGGCTTTTACTGAACTTCTCTTACTCAGGATTGTATACTCCTTCTGTGGTAATATGATGGCTTATCAATTTTATCCATTCTTACTTTTTATTATGGCAATAGTGACCCCAAGAAACAAGTCTTCATTGTCCACTCAGATGAACAGAAAATATTGTGTCATAATTTTTTAAGCTTACACTGAGATTTTCTGATATGGAAACACAGGATGCCAATGTCAGGGTTAAATAAGAAACTGTAGGCAACTGCACTTAGCCCCGTGTTTATATGTATTTAGCACTTAATGTCTCTTAGTTATCTACTATGCCTCGTGCACTGTTGCAGTAACTTTCCCAACTGCGTTTTCTTAAAATTAATATGCAAAACAGTTTCACTCTCAGAGGAGGTAGTCGGGAGAAGGTAGTCTGACTATATGTTGTTGTTGTTCGGTCACTATGTCATGTCTGATTATTTGCAACCCCATGGACTGTGGTTTCCTCTGTCCTTCACTAACTCCTGTTGTTAGTGTTAGCGACTCAGTTGTGCCCGACTCTTTGCAATCCCATGGACTGTAGCCCACGAGGGTCCTCTGTCCATGGAATTCTCCAGGCAAGAATACTGGAAGTGGGTAGGCATTCCCTTCTCCAGGGGATCTTTCCGACCCAGGAATTGAACCAGGGTCTCTGCATTACAGGCAGATTCTTTACTATCTGAGCCACCAGGGAAGCCCCTATCTCCCAGAGTTTGCTCAGATTCATGTCCACTGAGTCGATGATGCTATCTACCATCTCATCCTCTGACCACATGATCAATGATAAATAGTTACTAGAGGTTCAAATAGAGCCTGGGGCATATTTGTTGCACTTCTAGAATACAAAATCCCAAAGAGCTATTCAAAATTTTAGTTAAATGGGGGAACTTAGAAAAAGACCTTAATAAATATTTGAGTGAATTTAGCCATATAGAACAATATGGGGCTTCCCAGGTGGCATGGTGGTAAAGAATCTTCCTGCCAATGCAAGAAACACAAGAGACACAGGTTCTATCCATGATTCAAGAAGATCCCCAGGAGGAAGAAATGACAACCCCTCCAGTATTCGTGCCTGGAGAATCCCATGGACAGAGAAGCCTGGCGGGCTACAGTCCATGGAATCACAAAGAGTCAGATATGACTGAGCAACTGAGCACACACAATATATATTTTAAGTGTAGATTGTATAGGAAAGTTTGAGTCCTTGCATCTCTTGTTTAGGCTTTTTGTATTATTTGTCATAAAATTATATAAAAATAACGATTCAACTGATGCCTGTTTGATACATTACTTACCCATCGAAAGGATAGTTCTCAGCATAACTGGTTTGTGGAAGGATAGTGTTTGGGATCCTTTCTCAGTTACATGAATGATGCTTGGTTAGATTTTTGGTACGCAGAGCCTCTCTCCAGTTCTGTTTCCACTGAACCATTCTTTCTGATTGTATTATAAAAACCACTGAGGGTTAAGAGACAGTACTTAACAAAGAGTAACTTAGGCCAGAAGGTAAAGAAACTCCTGGGTTTCCCAGGTGGCACTAGTGGTAAAGAACCTGCCTGCAATGCAGAAGACATACAGAGATATGGGTTCAATCCCTGGATCAGGAAGATCCCCTGGAGAAGGGCATGGCAACACACTCTAGTTATTTTTGTCTGGAGAATCCCATGGACAGAGGAGCCTGGTGGGCTGCAGTCCTTGGGTCTCAAAGAGTCTGAAATAACTTAGCACTAACACATGCAAAGAAACTCCCACTCTCTCAAAAGCATAATTGCTTTATAGGTAGGTTCTTAGACTCATCCTTCACAAGAGACCAACCTACGCAAGAATGTTATATCTGTGTATTTCAACATTTGTACATTTACTAAGACTATATTCTAGGGAAGACTCGAAAATTGATTTTGTAGGCATGGGAAATAGTCCTATTTGTTTGAACATTAACTGAAGGCTTAAGAGTATCTCTTTTCACCAGCGAAGAACCACAGAGTCCTTGGAAAGACTTCCAACCAGCTTCTCCAGTCCACACTACATCACTTTGGTATGTCCCTCCTCTCTATGAGTGGTGCTAGTCTGTGTCCATGTCACTAATAATCTTGGTGCCACTTAACCACTCCTCAGTTCCTTGAAAAGGTCCAGTGATAGAACACAGCTCCCTGACTCTGGGCAGAAATAGGAACTTCTCGGCAGGGCTGGGATTACGGTGACAGGAGTACAGTGACTCCTGTAACTACACAGATGCTGTCTTTATTTAAAACACTGACTGTCTCATCATGAATTCTTGGGAATTAGTTCTGATTTTTTTAAAAAACACAGTAGCCTGTTATTTACTATGATCACAGAGTCTGTCTGTAGCCCTTAAATGTTATTCTTCTGACAAATGCCTTGCTCACCCTGCTCTAGTCCCAGCCCTGGTTCTCAGGGATCAAGCTGGATGATGGCTTCCAGAGAGGCCTTGAGCAGCAGAGGGCTTTCCACTAACTGAGGAAGTGTGTTTCCCAAATCAATATTGATGACAGAGAAATCAGTTAGCTAATCAGCACACACATGCATGGGAGTCTTGGAGCCAAAGCAGAGACATTACATAAGTAGGAAGCTGAGAAGTAAAATACATCTCTCTTTATGATAAATGAGCCCAGATATTTTTCCTTAGCTCAGATTCATAGATTTCCATTATAATTTTTACCACCGTATTGTTACTCAGTCACTCAGTTGTGTCTGACTCTTTGCTACTCCATGGATTGCAGCACGCCAGTCTTCCCTGTTCACTATCTCCCGGAGCTTTCTCAGACTCATGTCCATTGAGTCAGTGATGCCATCCAACCATCTCATCCTCTTCTGCCCCCTTCTCATCCTTCCCTCAGTCATTCCCAGTATCAGCGTCTTTTCCAATGAGTCCGCTCTGTGCATCAGGTGTCCAAAGTATTGGAGCTTCAACAAATATCTTTCCAATGTTCATGGTTGATTTCCTTTAGGATTGACTGGTTGGATCCCCTTGCAGTTCAAGGGACTTTCAAGAGTCTTCTCCAGCACCACAGTTCAAAAGCATCAATTCTTCAGTGCTTACACTGAACAATCATTTAGTGATTCTTTAATCAGTGCTTACCTAAAGAATCATCACCTTCTTTAAGAGATGATTATTCATAACAGGAAATTTGAAAGAATCATGCAATCTCTGAATATACACCAA
The DNA here is from genome assembly GCA_007570785.1 of Antilocapra americana. Taxonomy (NCBI): domain Eukaryota; kingdom Metazoa; phylum Chordata; class Mammalia; order Artiodactyla; family Antilocapridae; genus Antilocapra; species Antilocapra americana. The sequence goes on along the minus strand of ML661897.1, from coordinate 27,707,256 downwards.
TATCTCATAATCTCTGGTGTCTTTGATGGGCTTACTTCCTGAAGTCATCATTTACTTAGATGCAACAAGAGGAGAGAGATTACAGGGTCTCTAAGATCACCTGAACCACTGGAGTCTTTATCTACACCTGTATTCTCAAGTACACATAGAACATGTATTATTTAGAGCTGGGTGTTAATCACTAAGATGCTCAACTATACCTCTATAAAATCAGCAATTCTCATTATGCATTCTTTAATGGATAGAAGGGGTGACCAAGACAGTGTTCAGTCTGTGGCTTCACAGAATCCTCCTATCACACAAAAGGGTCTCAGAGTATGCTGGACAGGCAGGGTGGCTCTGTCTGTTGGAGTTACAGGAAGGATAACAAGAAAACATGGTTTCTGATAAAAAGTCACTTAATCAGTACTGCCCCCACCCTCACCCACCTTTGCCCACTTCATTCCTACACAGTCTTGGCTTTTCATGGATCAGAAAGGGGTGATCTGAGTGTGTCTGTGTGTCTGTGCATGATATCTTCTGGTTTAGTTCCTGACACAACAAATGTTTATTATAGAAATCTGCAAATAAAGAGCACAGAGGAATGGCAGATCCCAATTCAAGTGCCAAAATGGTAAGTTCCCATATCAAATGGTTCCCTCCTTTTCAAATGCTAGCCTCTTTTTGTGTTTTTTGCCTACTTGTTGATTGGAGAGATTCTCTGTTCTTATCAAAAGATTGAGATGATTAAAATTGTTTTCCATGATGTGCTTAAATTTCTCACAGATAATTCAGCAGTGTTCATATTAGTCCAAGAGTTTTCAGCTTTACCAAAGGAGCAAGCTAGAATTTAACAGTGTCAGAGTCTGACTACATTTTGGAAATAATAACAAAAACAAAATAAAGATATGACAGTACTGGTAATCATAGAAAATGGGCTCCCCTGGTGGTTCAGTGGTAAAGAATCTGCCTGCCAATACAGGAGATGAGAGTTTGATCCCTGGATCAAGAAGATTCCCTGGAGGAGGAAATGGCAACCCACTCCAGTATTCTTGCCTGGGAAATCCCATGGACAGAGGATCCTGGCGGACTACAGTTCAAGGGGTCACAAAGAGTCCAACATGACTGAACAACTAAACAACAATCATAGAAAAGTTATCCTTTCTAATGGAACGGTTTGCTCCATGATTGCTTTGCTAAAGCTTTCACTTACAAATCAATAACTCACTAAACCTGAGGGATAATTTTATTTTGAATGACTGTGTCTAATGATAGAAAATTTATCAAAAATTTGTGATTTTTGCCAAAGGAAGACAAAAGAGCATTGTGTGACTGACTACATTTTAGAGTTTTTGTTTTCATTCCCTCATTTATCCATTCATTGACTTTTCTTGAGTCTCTAAAAAGTACTGGGTTAATAGGAAGGTTTTCCATAGAAAGCTTCTTACTGGAGATCCTGCCCAATACATTTTCCCTTTTGGGATGGAGAAGGAAATGTTTTTTAGACATTTATTCTTTTTTTAATATAATTTATTTCATTTTATTTTTGGCTGTGCTAGGTCTTTGCTGCTGTGCAGGCTTTTCTCTAGTTGCGGCTGGCGGGGGCTGCTCTCTAGTTGTGGTGTGAGGGTTTCTCACTGCAGTGGCTTCTCTTATGGTGGAGTGTGTGCTCTCGAGCACAGGCTCAGTAGTCGCCGTGCACGGGCTTAGTTGCCCCGCTGCATGTGGGATCTTCCCTGGGCCAGGGATCAAACCCATGTCTCTTGCCTTGGCAGGCAGATTCTTCACCACTGAGCCACCAGAAATGTTTTCAGGCCGTCCTTCCACTCCACAAAGATGAAGCTGCCTCATAGCGGAGAACGGAGACAGATGGTCCTTAAGACAAGCAAACTGTTTGCTTTCCTGTATTAAAAACAAAATGGCTTTCGTTCTTTTGTGATAGACTGGTCGATTTTACAATAACTGCTTAATTAGCCATGGCTAAGGAGATTTGGGAAAGCGTGGATAAATGTAGTACAACAGAATGTAAAAGGTTACTGTAATTAGCAGATATAAATGAGTCACTGGAATATAACATGCTTATAGATTTCGCAGCAAATAATTCACTTTTAACCATCTCTTTCTATTTAGAGCTTGAAATTGGATATCCAAAATGGCTGTGCAAGGCTAGGCTGAGGATCCTGGAAGGAAGATCTTCTTAACCTTCCCTAGATATCTGCTATACAAATCTCTGGTAGTTTCTCAGCTGTTCTTTATCCAGACAGAACATGCTGAAGAGAAGCAGCATGTTTTTGTAACATTTACTTGTAGAATTCACAACCTGTGGCTTAGACATATGCTAATATACCAAAAAAAAAAAAAAAAAACCTATCCTTTTTCAGATGCTTCTTTAGCTTCATACAACAATAAGCAGTCTTCCTACTCTAGTATTTTCTTACAAAATATTAATCTAATTACTTAAAACACGAGTCAAAACTTGGAAGCAAATTACAACGTTGAGTCTAAGAAGGAAAACATCTTTTATTACAGGTTATTTCTTTGGGAACATAAAGTACTTATTTTAATTTGAACCTGACATAATTACCACTAATTATGGTTTAAATAAACTTCTCTCATGCAGAGATGCCAAGGAAATCTGTGCAGGAAGCATCAGATTCCACTACCTAATTAAAAGGTCAATTGCTGTTCTAATCATTCCTTATCAGTGAAGCAGGAAAAAGAATAGTCACTTTGGCTACCAAATCTTTCTTAAACTTGTTGGGGGTGGCCAAAGAGGACCTGAAGCTCTCCTAGTCATTCAAAAAGCCTAAAAGTCAATTCTAACTTCTTTATTTTTTAGACTTCTTTAAGAACTAGCCAGATTTACAAAATTTTCCAAAAATTGACTCTAGCAGAGAGGAAATACAATTTCCACGAAGAGCTTTTGAGATACTTGCAAAATATAGATTTGAGAGCTCCAGTGTGCAATTTCTGTGCTGTTTCCAGTTGATTACTTTGGTATGTGGGGTTGTCCTGGGAATGATTTCAGCTCTTTCTTATAAGGGTACATCTCATCATGTTCTCCTATGTTCTCTATTTTCTTTTTTCTTAACTGCTCAAGCTATCTGCAATCATTTTTTTCATTTACTGAAATAAAGTTTTTAAGTGCTAAATGCAAATTTTATGATTCAATGAAATAAAACCTGCAAATGAAAGAAGAAAGCTGGTTGTTCCTGGTGAATTTCTGTTGCAATGCCGACTCGTTGATGGGAGGAGCTAGTTAAATCAGCAAAGGACAGCAGTGACTCAGCACTTTATACCTAATGTGCTTTCAGTAAGCATCTATTCTTATGGAAGCCATTCCTTGATAAATGCATGCTTAAGGCAAAACATGCTAATTGAAACATTTTATGTAAATTTTTGAAAAAAGAAAAATCCCATATCATATACACTAGCCTCATTAAAGCAAGCAATAATCTTCATGTCCAAGACAAATATGTGATAACCGCTTATATGTGAAGTCTAAAAAAATGGTATAAATGAGCTTATTTACAGAAATAGACTAACAGATGTAGAAAACAAACATGATCACAGGGCTGGGGGAAGGAATTGACATATACACACATATCTATATAAAAATAGATAACTATTCAACACTCTGTAATGACCTATATGGGAAAAAATATTAAAGAAGTATGTATATGTACAACTGATTCACTTTGCTGTACACCTGAAACTAACACAACATTGTACATCAACTATAAATCTTTTTTTTTTTAAAACAGACAAAATGGAGAGATGTTCACATATTCCAGTCCCCTAAACTATACATGTGTTGATGAACAATACACATTTTGGTGACATCTTATTCTCCCTTTAAAAGAATAACTTTGTTTTGATTTGTTACTTTCCTTATTGTTCCCACATCTCTTTCAAAAAACTCCCCATCACCACTTATTTCCTCTGTTCTGGGCTCTACATACAACTAACTACCAATTTCTAGTGATTTTTTTTTTTTTCAAATTTCTCTCTCTCTCCAATTATAAATGTCTGAAATTCCCTAAGTCCTCCTGCTTCATTGCTTCCTGCCTAGATAATCATTCTAGACTTCTAATCTGCTGCCCTGTTTTTCAAACAATTCCAGGAACCTTCTGACAATTAAGCCTCTTTTTAATTTTAAGTAGTATTCATCATGCTCGTCCATATCGCTCACCCTAGGCCTTCAAGACTTCACATTCTTTTCAAATGCCTCTCTCTGCTCTATTTCCTAGGGATCTTCTAATACTGTCTACAGACTCAAAAGCATTTTCACAGCTACCTCCAACCAGTGGTCCCCTTGTGGACCCCGTTCTGTCTCAGGTTGTGGAGCAGTTATGATTTCATAGCCCTAATATTTCTGGCTATTGTCATTTCCCCAAGGTTTGAATCCTATCCCTTGAATCCCCAAGGATCCTTCTGGGAATGGACATACCTACTAGACCTACTATCTAAGCAACTCTGCCCTCCACCTCAGCCCGCTGAACGTCTTGCTGTCCAGTCATGAATAAACAACCCTTATTAATGCCTCAGCTTATACTGGACTTGCTACCAGCCTGGAATGTTGTGTCTCTGAAAATGCTGAACTGGCTCTTTGGACTTATGTCAACTGTCCTCTGCCCTGAGCAGAGGTGGATTTATCTGGAAGCTCACGAATCTGGGGCTCTTCAGGGCCCATCACATGTGCTGCTGCTTCCAAGACCTTTTATCTAATTTTGCAGTTGCATTTTTTTAAATGACATTCAGTGGGCCATGTGGGAAGAAGAAATTCAGTTCATATATCAGCTGTGAGAACCTATTGTATAGCACAGGGAGCACGCTACTCAGTGTGTGTATATAGCACAGTACTCTACTCAGTGCCCTGTTGTGACTTAAATGGGAAGGAAATCCCAAAAAGAAGGGATATGTGTGTGCATATGGCTGATTCACTTTGTTGTACAACAGAAACTGCCACACAGCAGTGTAAAGCAACTATATTCCAATAAGACTTAACTGATTATTAATTAATTAATTTTAAGAAGTGCTGATAGGAAACAAATAGGACAAAGATGCACCTTAGTTCGACTGAAGTTGTAATCATGGGGAGGGTGAGAGTGGACCAGCCTGAAATGGTACAAGAAGAATGTGGGCATAGGAGAAGCATGGTAGGTTTGATGAGCCTCCCACATCCTCCCAGCTAACTGGGGAAAGACCTGCCAGGGAGCTGAGTGCTCAGGAGAACACCACAAAGAGGAAAATACAAGGCTGGAGTGAAACCCAGCTGAACCCTGACTATGCTCCCCAGCCCACATGCAGATCAGCAGCTGAGGGCCAAAGGTTTATAGGCTCCCAGAGTTTGGAAAAAAACAGTGCCCAAATCTCTGACCACTGAGTGATGCAGGATCAGGGAACCCCACAGAAAAAACAGTATAAAATAAAAAAAGAAGTCAGATTGATCAGAGATACTAGTGGCTGCACATCTCAAAGGGTGATGGATGGGCAGGGGATGAATTCTGCAGTGTTAGTTTCTGCAAGTCACTTTAAAAAATCCTCTGAAAAAAATAAATCAAAATCTGTATTTGTTGCAATTTATTATCTAAATGTTATGGTGCTAAGGAATATCGAGTATATTTTTACATCGTCCTGCCAGGACTGCAGTGAGCCATTCCCTTCTCCAGGGGACCTTCCCAACTCAGGTATCGAGCCCAGCTCTCCTGAATTGCACACAGATTTTTTTACCATCTGAGCCACCAGGGAAGCCTAGGACCACAGTGATGAAAACCCAAACTAAAACAAAACCAACATTCCCAGTAGCATCCATTACAGTCTTCCTTGGATTAGTCCCAGGCCCTCTGGGAAGACTAACCTTCTCCCAAGCTCAAGTAGCTTCCATAAAATGGTGAAGTTGTTCTTTTTTTTTTTCTATTATTTGCATGTAGCCTATGAGCTTCCCTGGTGTTCAGATGGTAAAGAATTCACCTGCTATGCAGGACACTTGGGTTCAATCTCCGGATCTGGAAGATCCCTTAGAAAAGGGAATAGCTACCCACTCCAGTATTCCTGCCTGGGAAATTCCGTGGACAGAGGAGCCTGGCAGGCTACAGTCCATGGGGTCACAAAGAGTTGGACAAGACTGAGCGACTAATAAGACTGAGCATCTAATACTTATGCAATGCAAATGTATACTTTAAATCATTTCTATGTTACTTATAATACCTAATGCAAGGAAAATAGTACTTTTGTTAATAGTTGTAAATACAATGTAAATGCTACATAAAGAATAGCTGACATGTGGAAATTTCAATTTTTGCCTTTTGGAACTTTCAAAAAAAATTTATTTCAATGTTATTTTCATCCACAGTTGGTTGAATTCCTGGATGCGAAACGTGATTACAGAGAATTGACTGTCTTCTCAAATATCGACCAGATTCATAGAGCTACTCTGCCTTTTTATCAAGGCACCTGGACTGATAGGTGATTGTGGAATTTAAAAAATGGACTTCGGATGTGCTAAAATTGTGAAATCATTCTGAAGAAAGCTAAACATTTCCTTTAAACATTTCCTTGCCACTTCTGTGGCAGGTCCCTCAGTACCTGATAACCCATCCATGAAGTTCCTAGAATGGTCACTAGGAGGCGACATAGAAAACTAAATCTGCGAGCAGGTAGCCTGATTCCATTCCTTTGTTAGACACCAGTCGTCGGAAACAGTGACTTTAAACAAACTCACCAAGAATTTTGTTAAAGTCTTCTTCCTGATTATTAAGGAAATAGCTCTGGGTGAATTTTGGCAGCAAAATTTCCGTGTCTTCCAGGATTGTGGGTTGAGGGAGAAAATAAAGAGCACATCGCTGAAAAGCAAGGAGAGCTGGGTTGGCAACCTAAAAGCTTTGTTTGGAGATTCTAACTGGAAAGACAAATCCTGTTTACTCTGTTTTGAAATCCAGTCTTCTTGAAGCTGACTTGTCAGTAGCCCCAAATAACCCAGTCTGCTGAATACTCTTGTGAGTTTTGCTTTCTTTTTAAATTTTGTAGCATCTTGTTTACTTAGATTTTGGAGTCCATCAGATTAGCCACTGCTGCTGTGGATGCCTGAAGGTAACCCCCCACCCTCCGCCCAACCAGGTACACCTAGCGGATTTTAAATGTCAGGAAAAGCTACAGCCTGCGTGACTGCTGGGACTCAATGGTGGACCCTTGATGACAATGGATCATCACCAAAGACTGAGAAATAATTGGAAGACTAAGCTGATTGGCAGCTTCCTGATCACTTTGTGACTGAAGGTCAGGCTTTTAGGAAACTCAGAAGCCATTATGTAAGGAAGTGGCTGCCTCGAGGCTTTGACAGAATACATTAACATCTTTCTTCAGGAAAAGCTATCCTGAGCTATACGTAATGGATATCGATTGCTCAGAAAAGAAGATACAACTTTAATCCTTGGGTGGGGGGGGGGGTCCTCCAGAGACGAAAGACTTAGAAAAAGGAGGGCTAGTTTGGAAGAAACCATGCCAGAGCTGTCTTAGAGAATCCCTAGATAAGTGACTGTAAAAGCCACGGACACCAGCGATTTGCTACCAGGAGAGCAAAGACGGCATTTATTGAGTGCATGCTATTTGTTAAGCATTAATCTAAGCACTTAATAGCATAATTTCATTTTTAAATTGAAACAACTCTGTGAGTATTGTTTGGTCATTAAGTCGAGTCCAATTCTTTGTGATTTCATGGACTGTAGTATGTCAGGCTCTTCTGTCTTCTACTATCTCTTGCAGGTTGCTCAAATTCATGTACCTTGAGGTGGTGATGCTATCTAACCACCCCATCCTTCGGGCCCCTTCTCCTCCCACCCTCAGTCTTTCCCAGCACCAGTGTCTTTTCCAATGAGTCAGCTCTTTGCATCAGGTGGCCAAAATATTGGAACTTCATCTTCAGCATCAGGCCTTCCAATGACTATTCAGGGTTGCTTTCCTTTAGGATTGACTGGTTTGATCTCATTGCTGTCCAAGGGACTCTCAAGAGTTTTCTTCAGCACTGCAATTCAAAAACATCAGTTGTTCAGTGCTTAGCTTTATTTATGGTCCAACTCTCACATTCATACACATGAACTAATATTATTATCCTCATTTTACAGTTTGAGAAAAATTAAGATCAAAAGTCAAACAATCCACTAAGAGAGAGCTAGCTGATTAAATATCATAGTCAGGCCATCGACCCAGGAAGTCTGACTCTGAAGAGTATGCTTTCAATCACTCCCATGCTGCTCAGGTAAATATAATTTTGATAGGGAAAAGGCAGACTCCCTCAATTTCAGACTCCTGGAATGGAAATAAATATATCTCATTCCCACTCTCATTTCCCATCCAGCAATGATTCATAGGTTTACACAGCCAGGAAAGACAAGAGAACCCACCCAGTAGTGACCCCCCAATTTAGACAATTGCTAGTTGAGAACCTGTTGTTCACAGAGAGCTGTGTTTGGGGATACAGCTGAGGCTTCGATTCCTTTTACCATTTTCCTGACTACTCCCTAGGGGGTGCTTGTGATCCTGGAATCTTTCCTGTGTTTTACAATTACTTTAGGTTCTGGCTTCCCTGGGGGCTCAGATGGTAAAGAATCTGCCTGCAATGCGGGAAACCTGGGTTCAATCACTGTGTTAAGAAGATCCCCTGGAGCCCATTATCCAGAGTGAAGTAAGCCAGAAGCAAAAACAACAATACAGTATATTAACACATATATATGGAATTTAGAAAGACGGTATCGAGAACCCAACATGCGAGACAGCAAAGGGAAGGCAGATGTATAGAATAGACTCGTGGGCTCTGAGGATGAGGGTAGGGGTGGGATGATATGGGAGAATGGCATTGAAACATGTTAATTATCATATGTCTAATCAATCGCCAGCCCAGGATTGATGCTCGGGGCTGGTGCATCGAGATTCCCCGGGGGGGAGGGAGGAGGGAGGGGGATTCTGGAGGGGGAACATATGTAAACCCAAGGTGATATCATGACATTGTATGGCAATAACAATAAAAAATAATAATAATAATAAAAAAAGAAGATCCCCTGGAAGAGGGAATGAAAATCCACTCCAGTATTCTTGCCTAGAGAAACCCATAGACGGAAGAGCCTAGTGGGCTACATTTCATGGGATCACAAAGAGTCTAACACGACTGAATGACTAACACTTTCACTTTCTAGGTTCTGGAAGATGCTTTCTCAACAGGACAGGGCTCTCTCTGAGTGATGATCTATGTCAGTTTAGCATGCCTAGGAAAGCTGTCTGATGCTGCCCCCACCATCTGTGCAGAGAAGGAAAATCAGCAGAATTACTGACACTCGAAAGGAGCCAATGCGTCAGGGGATGGTAGGCATCAATACAGAGGCAGAGTCTCTCATGAAACCTTCTTCCTTGTTTGAATAAAGAATGCACCAGATGAATGGTCATCTTTAATAGGTAAGGAAAGAGAGGACTTTTGTACTGCACTCTTTTAGAATCCAGGTCTAAACTGCTAGACTTTTATACACTCACCCTTGGACGTCCACTGCAAAGCTTTGTGACCAGTATTATTTTACAGATGAGAAAACTAAGCATAACCGGTCCCCAGATATGCAGCTCTAAATGGCAAAACAAAAAAATCTGATCATATGCTTCAGACCAAAGCCACCATCTGAACTCTTCCCCACTCTAGTTTTGAGGCTGATTGGTCATGCCAGGTGGCTCAGTGGTAAAGAATCTGCCTGTCAATGCAGGAGATACAGCTTCCATCCCTGGGTCAGGAAGAGCCCCTGGAGGAGGAAATAACAACCCACTCCAGTATTCTTGACTGGGAAGTCCTATAAACTGGGGATCCTGGTAGGCTACAGTCTGTGGAGTTTCAAAGAACTGGACACAACTTAGCAACTGAGCACTAAGCCATGCCCCAAGACGACAACATCGCAGATAGTCACAGAATGACTTGAGAGTTCATTCCTGGGGAAGGCAACATTGATCTAGAAAGTGGTTTGCCAACCAGGTGCAGTGGGTGGACCTGTGTTTTTGCCATAAAGCAGCAGATATCAACTTCATTTTCACATCTTCTGCGGGTTCTTCAAAGTAATGATTAGAGGGAAGGAAATATTCAAAGGTCTGTCATCATTCCAGCTGGATTGAAAAAAAAAAAGGCCCATTGGATAGAAAAACAAATGATTTTAGGCAAATCATCCAGCATTTAAAAATCATTCTTGGGACTTCCCTGGAAATCTGGTTGTTAAGACTCTGAGCTTCCTCTGCAGGGGGCAAGGGTTCAATTCTTGTCAGGGAACTGAGATTGTGCATGCTGCATTTCACAGCCAAAAAGAATTTTTTAAAATATTTTAAATAAAGGATAACAATGTTCCATTGATTTCAATAAATAAAGAAATAATAAAAATCATTCTCATCTCATATTTAAACTCTCCCATTCTCTTACCTTATCAGCATAAGGCTCTTGATATAATAGTTCATACTGATGACTCAAGAATGGTGAAATTGAAAAAAGAAACCTCAGGTCCTGACTCAGGGACATGCTTATTCAGATACAGCAAAAGTAAATGGAGATGAGTTTGACTTCATCTCAGAAATGTGTGTAATGCTCTCTCTGAAGAGAGACTTCGATTAAGATATCATTACCTTTTGGATGTTTATGCTGCTGAAGGAATGAAAAAATATCTTCCAAGTAGCACACAGAGCACATTTGATGCCACAGTATTGAGGCCGTACCAGTCAATTCAGAGTAGAAATCACTTCATTCCATCTCATTAATGCTGCCTTAGTGGTTTAACAGGTTTCTATGCTGAAAATATCACTAGCTGGACACTTGACACTCAATATCCCACCTTCAGAAATGAATTATCAGTCATAAGTCCAGTGTAATGCCAACTGCACCCTGGGTTCACTTGGATATTCAACTCTCAGAAAGAAGAGTGAGAAATCTAAAAGGGAGGGGATATATGTGTACATATAGGGCTGCCCTGGTGGCTTAGCAGGTAAAAAAAAAAATCCACCTGCAAAACAGGAGACACAGGAGATGAGAGTTCAATCCCTGGGTCAGGAATTTCCCCTGGAGGAGGAAATGGCAACCCACTCCAGTATTCTTGCCCGGGAAATCCCATGGACAGAAGAGCCTGGCAGACTACAGTCCAAAGCATCCCAAAGAGTCAGACATCACTGAGCGACTGACTGAGAATGCATGCATACAATACATAGAGCTGATTCACTTTGCTGTGTACAGTAGAAACACAACATTGTAAAGCAACTGTATTCCAATAAAATTTAATAAAAAAAAGAGAGTGTTACAATGAAAAGCATTCCCAGGATCACAGAACAGCCAAAATATGATCTTTTTCACTAGAAACTCCCTTACTTAAAGTAACTCTTTAAGCAAACAAGCAAAACCTAGAAACAGAGACCAATAATCCTTATATATTTCAGAGGGGGGAAAATGGCTGAAAATAGCAAAATATATAGCAAATATGGATCAATACCATTTAGGTTCTGCTTCTTTAATTAGCCATTTACTCCATTATTTATCATGGGTTCACTGCACACTTGCTGTATTGGAGGTTATTGTTCTAGGTACAGTAGATGTCACCACCCTAATGGCAGAAAGCAAAGAACTAAAGAGGCTCTTGATGAAAGTGAAAGAGGAGACTGAAAAAGCTGGCTTAAAGCTCCATGTTCAAAAAACAAAGATCATGGCATCCAGTCCCATCACGTCTGGCAAACAGATGGGAAAAGAGTGGAAACAATGACAGACTTTATTTTCTTGGGCTCCAAAATCACTGCAAATGATGATCGCAGCCATGAAATTGAAAGAGGTTTGCTCCTTGAAACAAAAGCTATGACCAACCAAGACAGAATATTAAAAAGCAGAGACAATACTGTGCCAACAAAGATCCATATAGTCAAATCTATGGCTTTTCCAGTGGTCATGTATGGATGTGAGAGTTGGACTATAAAGAAGGCTGAGTGTCAAAGAATTGATGCTTTTGAACTGTGGTGTTGGAGAAGACTCTTGAGAGTCCCTTGGACTGCAGGGAGATCCAACCTGTTAATCCTAAAGGAAATCAGTGAATATTCATTAGAATGACTGATACTAAAGCTGAAACTGCAATACTTTGGCCACCTGATGCGAAGAGCTGACTCTTTAGAAAAGATCATGATGCTGGGAAAGATTGAAGGCAGGAGGAGATGATAATGACAGAGGATGACATGGTTGGATGTCACTGACTCAATGGACATGAGTTTGAGCAAGCTGTGGGAGATGTTGAAGAACAGGGAACAACATTGGGGTCACAAAGAGTTAGACACAATTGAGTGACTGAACAACAACGAAAAATTCAAAGTGAAAGTGTGAAGGTGTCAGTTGCTCAGTTGTGTCCAACTCTTTGTGACACCATGGGCTGTAGCCCGCCAGGATGCTCTGTCCATCGATTTTCCCAGGCAAAAATACTGGAGTGGATTACTATTCCCTTCTCCAGGGGATCTTTCTGACCCAGGGATTGAACCTGCATTGCAGGCAGATTCTCTACCATCTGAGTCACCAGGAAAGCCCAAGGAACCCAAGCCTCATGGAAAGGCAAAACAGGTGATGAAAGGCACAAAGGAGGAAGGTAATAAATGGGGTTGCCCAGGTTAACGAAGAGGAGGTGTACACTGTTTGCTAGAGTGGAGGAGGCTTCAAGAAGGCACATTTTTATTAAGATCTTAACAAACGTACAAAGATTTACCAAGCAGAAAATGAAGACCACGAGGAGAACTTGAAAGTCTGTGGACACAGGGTTTAATGGGTCCGTTTATAGTGAGTAGTTACTGTAGCTGAATTATAAGGTGTATAGGAAAACATGTATAATCAACACAGGTTGAAGGTGACTGTAGAGGGTATTCTGTGTGGGTTTACCTTGAAGTCTGTGGGACTTATTAAAGGGATTTCAGGGACAGCAGCATGATCAAACTTGTCTTTGAAGGAAAAAAAGACAGTAATAAATGTGGATTAGAGAGAAACTCATGAATTGTCCAGATTAGAAGATGCCATGTTTTATAGAGACCAAGGATGGTAAAGACAGACAGAAGAAGGTGGCTTCACAAAGCTTTTTTTCTGAGTGAGGGGAGAGGAATGGGGCAGAGGGAAAAGTTGATATTGGCTTCTAGGGTTCTGTTCTGTATAGACTAGGCTTCATCAGGTCCTTCACCAAGAGAGAGGATGAATCAGCTTAGCCTAGAGGCAATAGTAAGTTGGAGGCATTTTTACCTGACTCTTATGTAGATAGTGTAATGAATTACTATGATAGCAAAATAAAACTAGGGAAAATTACTCAGAAAAGTTTTACTATTTTTTTAAAGGTGACTTAAAAATATTTATTCTGCTCCCTCTGTTAGCTCAGATGGTAAAGAATCCACCTGCAATACAGGAGAACTGGGTTAGATCCCTGGGTCGGGAAGATACCTTGGAGAAAGGAATGATAACCCACTCCAGTATTCTTGCCTGGAGAATTCCATGGACAGAGGAGCCTGGGGATTACAGTTCATGAGATCACGAAGAGTCAGATGTGACTGAATGACGAACACTTTTCACTTTTTCTTCACTTTCTCAAGTATTGTGCTAAAAGCTGACTACCTCCAGCAGACCCTTGGGCCAGTAGCACAGGGTTGAATACAAGACAGCCTCATTACCTACTGTTTAGATTTAAAATAAATGTGTTACTTTTTAAAGTAATGAAAGTAAAGCCCAATGAAGTCAGATACTTAGTGGAAAATAGCTAAGATATTGATAATTCTTGACATAGGACTCAGTTCCCCTAGATGTTGATACAGTACATAGTTCCTGCCCATCGTCAGATTCATGGCTGAATTGGGTGAGACAGACTGGGACCTGGAACCTGAGACCTTTGCTGCAGTGTTTGCACCTGGACAAATACTTCCTCAAGCAACAAAACACCAAGTAACTATTAATATAAGGGACTAGAAATAAATGTGTGCAGGTGCAGTTGTGGCAACTTATGGACAGCAGGATACATAAAGACTAAAACCCAGCTGCCATTTCCAAGGAGCCAGAAAAAAAAGCAGGTTCACAGCTAGAGAGAAACTTCACTTAGGTTGAGTCTCACCTTGAGTCTCACTCATACTTGATTTAGATCATATTTAGGTGAAAGTTTGGACTTTTAGAGTATGTGCTAGAATGAGTAAAGACATTTAGGGCTGTTGTGATGGGGTGAACGTGTTCTGCATGCATGAAGGACATGAATACGGAGAAGCCATAGGGAGGTTTGTTGTGGGCTGAATTGACTCCCCATCTGCAAATTCATATGCCGAAGTCCTAATACCTAGTACCTAATGTTTCTGAAGAGATAATTAAGTTAAACGAGGTCATTAGGCTGGGCTCTTCTACAGTAAGTCATCTATATACAAGTTTCGTTCCAAGAGCCAGTTCGTAAGTCCAATCTGTTTGTTAAGTCCAACAAAATTAACCTAGGTACCCAACTAACACAGTTGGCTATATAGTAGTGAACTGTCATATAGGTTTATAAAACTCTTCACACAAATAATGCATAAAAAATAAAACATTTTTAATCTTGCAGTGCAGTACCTTGAAAAGTACAGTAGCACAGTACAGCAGCTGGCATACGGGGGCTGGCATCGAGTGAACAGGCAAGAAGAGTTACTGACTGGAGGAGACAGAGGAGGAGCTGAAGGAAGGGGGGAGTTTTAGTTGCTTAGTCGTGTCTGACTCTTTGCAACCCTGCGGACTATAGCCTCTGTCCCTGGAATTCTCCAGGCCAGAATACTGGAGCCATTCCCTTCTTCAAGGGATCCTCCCAACCCAGGGATCGAACCTGATTCTTCTTCACTGCAAGCAGATTCTTTACCGTCTGAGCCACCAGAGAAGCAAAGGAAATTCTATGAATTCAGAAACCATGGGAAACATGAATTAAGAAATGCAAGCTAAATGAATGCCACTTTAATCACAGTTTCAATTTTTGTCTCATAGTAAGGATTCAATGAACAGCATAGCACATTTTAGAAAATTTCAAAGCAGAATTGAAATTAAATCATTAGAAGTGAGAATTAGTAGGGAAAAAACAATAGGCTAAAGTTCACAAATATAATTAATGTTGAAATTAGCAGTTTCAGAATAAGAAATAAGTACATACTTACATTTAAAGAGTTAAAAGTTGACCAGAAAAAGAAATAAGGAACAAAAATAACCTGTAGATTTAAAAATAGATAAAATATAATTAAAAATTAAAATGCAATGGATGTGCTGAGCAGCATGTTAGACATAGCCAAAGAAAGAACTAATAAGTTTTATGACAGGTCTAAAGAAGTTATTCAGTTATGTAGCATTGTGAGATATAGCTAAGGGGAAGCATAAGTGACTTATTTAGAAATATTGAGATAGTGGAAATAACTTACAGTATTAATTGTTTGGTGTGTAGTGGATGGAAACCAGGAATGGGGAAGTATGCAGCAGAAGCCCTTATCTTTCATTATAAATCTTCAATATTATTGGATATTTTAAACTATATGTATTTCATGAAAAATTATTTGATTCATTTTTTAAAATTTTATTCTATATTGGTTTATAGTTGATTGATAATGTGTTAGTTTCAGGTGTACAGTAAAATGTTTCACTGTTAGATATGTATGCATCTGTTCTTATTTTTTATTTTTTTTAATTTCTTTTTTATTAGTTTTGCCATACAATGACATGATATCGCCATGGGTCTACATATGCTCCCCCTCCAGAACCCCCCTCCCTCCTCCCTCCCTCCTCCCTCCCCCCGGGAAATCTCGATGCACCAGCCCCGAGCATCAATCCTGGGCTGGCGATTGATTACACATATGATAATTAACATGTTTCAATGCCACTCTCCCATATCATCCCACCCTTACCCTCATCAACAGAGACCACGAGTCTGTTCTATACATCTGCATTCCTTTTGCTGTCTCGCATGCTGGGTTCTCGTTACCATCTTTCTAAATTCTACATATATGTGTTAGTATACTGTATTGTTGTTTTTCCTTCTGGCTTACTTCACTCTGGATAATAGGCTCCAGTTCTGTCCACCTGAGTAGAACTGATTCAAATGAATTTTTTTTTAATGCTGAGTAATATTCCATTGTGTATATGTACCACAGCTTTCTTATCCATTCATCAGTTAATGGGCATCTAGGTTGCTTCCATGTCCTGGCTATTGTAAACAATGCAGCGATGAACATTGGGGTACACGTGTCTCTTTCAATTCTAGTTTCCTCGGGTGTATATGCCCAGCAGTGGGATTGCTGGGTCATATGGCAGGTCTATTTGCAGTTTTTTAAGGAATCTCCACACTGTTCTCCATAGTGGCTGTACTAGCTTGCATTCCCACCAACAGTGTAAGAGAGTTCCCTTTTTTCCACATCCTCTCCAGCATTTATTGCTTGTAGATTTAAAAAAAAAAAAACCAAAACAAAGATAAACTCAAAATAGATCAAAGATCTAAGCATAAGACCAGAAACTATAAAACTCCTAGATGATAACATAGGCAAAACACTCTCTGACATAAACCAAAGCGGGATCCTCCATGACCCACCTCCCAGAATATTGGAAATAAAAGCACGAATAAACAAATGGGACCTAATTAAAATTAAAAGCTTCTGCACAACAAAGGAAACTATAAGCAAGGTGAAAAAACAGCCTTCAGAATGGGAGAAAATAATAACCAATGAAGCAACAGACAAACAATTAATCTCAAAAATATACAAGCAACTCCTGCAGCTCCATTCTAGAAAAATAAACGACCCAATCAAAAAGTGGGCCAAAGAACTTAACAGACGTTTCTCCAAAGAAGACATAAAAATGGCTAGCAAACACATGAAAAGATGCTCAACATCACTCATTATCAGAGAAATGCAAATCAAAACCATAATGAGGTATCACTTTACACCAGTCAGAATGGCTGTAATCCAAAAATCTACAAGCATCTATTCTTTTAAAAAAAAATACTTTTAAAAGAGATGACAGCTGTCTTTTATGAGACTCGGTAATCTAATTTAGAAATCAAAGTTCTGGTTCATATAAATAAGAAAATAATGTAGACAACTGTGATGAAAATTTAATGTATTTATTTTCTGGCTGAATATCAAAAGATGCCATTTTTCTGATCTTCACAATAATTTTTCCCCTATATTACACGTTGGTTTCCCCTAGTGGAGAGTTTAGGCAGGGCAGACTAAATCCCGATGTTGATTCAACAAGCAACAAGACTGTGCCATCATCATTCTGCCAGAGGGACAATGTAGAATTGACTAAGAGACAAAACTGAGACTGATCCAAAGAGACATGTACAAAGTGGGTCCTTAAAATGCAGTAGAAGTGTCAAGAAATTGCATATTGAAAATTAACTGAAATTGGAGAGCTAGGCAATTTAGGGACAATTTGTTGGAATGAGTAGAATAGGAGGTGGTCTGGAATAATTAGAGAGGTGGGGATCTGTGCCTGCCACTAGGCTTGTGTGAATTCCTCATATACATTGGCATCTGTGAGTTCAACCAATAAAGAGGATGGAGGGGACAAGAAATCAGACTGTCCTATGAAGTGAATGAGTGAGTGATTGTTACTCAGTCTTGTCCAACTCTTGTGACTCCATGGACTGTAGCCTGTCAGACTCCTCTATCCATGGAATTCTCCGGGACAGAATTCCTGGAGAGGGTTGCCATTTCCTTCTCCAGGGGATCTTGCCAACTCAGGGATCAAACCCAGGTCTCCCGCATTGCAGGCAGATTCTTTTAATGTCTGAGCCACCAGGGAAGCCCAGTCCTATGAAAAGACTCAGAAACTGAACAAACAAATACACTTATGAATGCAAAGGGTAAATTGCTCTCTTAATGTGAAATTCAATGCATGGCTTCTGTGGATCAATGAGATTACCAGTCTTTGGGTTATCAAGGCAGAACCCAGCTTTGCCGTAATGCTGAAACAGCATCGTAGATGTCAGTGCCACTAGAAATCTGACTTACTTGACAAAGCATCCTGCTTTTGGCTAAGAAGCCTGGCACTGAGGGCTGATATCTTCTGGGTAATGGGTTTACTTAACCTCTTTTCTTTAATGGCCACTGCTAATATAGGACTGTTATAATCAAATCTTCATAATACAGAAGGATTTTAAAAAGTGATTTACTATTTTAATTAGATGTGCTGGCGATCAGACTATCTTGCATTACACTATAGTACTTAGCAGGTGATAGTACAATTTTCTTCTTATCAATGAGAAAAAATTTTATTAGCAGAGACAGAGGATGCCCACTTGTATAACTAAACATGGTTTTTAGAAGAGGAATAACTGTATCACAAGAAAAATGATAAAAATCTTCTTAAGCCAATGATGCTAATACTTGCAGTCTTATGGTTAAAATCGTTCCCTTTTTCATACCAAAATTTTGATCTATGTATATGTTTTATGTTCTTAGTCACAATCGACTCTTTGTGACCCCATGGACTGTAGCCCCCTAGGCTCCTCTGTCCATGGGATTCTCCAGGCAAGAATACTGAAGAATTCCCTTCTTCAGAGGATCTTCTCAACCCAGTGATGGAATCTGGGTTTCCTGCATTGCAAGCAGATTCTCGACTGTCTGAGCCATCAGGGAAGCCCGTTCATATTGTTAAGTATATGTTTTTTTCCCTTAATTACAAGAGATGCAAAGTTCCTCCTTAAGGCACTTGCATTTTGACAAGATATTAGAAATAAGACTACAAGATTTGCTTTAGTTAGCTAGCTTTTTTTTTTTTTAATAAAGCCAATGATAACCAAGGAAATGTTGTTATTTCTAATGGCAACCAAAGTATGGTAGGAACCCTAAGACAGGTCTGCAGTGCACCTTGGTGCTGTGTGGATTTGGTTTGGGAGGTAAAGATTTATCTGATAGGACACAAAAAATACTTTATGTTTTTAAAGATTTTTTGATATGGATCATTTTTAAAGACTTTGTGTATTGAATTTGTTGCAATATTGCTTCTGTTTTTATGTGGTTTTTTTTACAATTTTTTTTATTGGTTTTGCCATACAATGAGATGAAATCACCATGGGTTTACATATGCTCCCCCTCCAGAACCCCCCTCCCTCCTCCCTCCCGATTTTATGTTTTGACTTTTTGGTCCAAGGCATATAGGATCTTAGCTCCCCGACCAGGGATCAAACTTGCACCCCTGCACCAGAAGGCAAAGTCTTGACCACTGGACTGCCAGGGAAGTCTCCAAAAGATACTTTAAATCATCCTGTTCTCAAGGCATTTACTTATATCAGCTTTGGGAAAAAAGATTAATTTTTTAGGAAAAAAAATCTCATGTTAAGTGGCAAGCACTCACCCAGATAGAAAAGGAACACAGAGTAAACTATTTCATATGTGAGTGTGGTTGGATTTGAATCCCAGAGACTTTCTGACAGGCTATCTCTCAGGCTCCAAACTTTGGTTATTGTAGAGAAAAGGAAATAAAGGCAGCAAGAAGATTATTAAACTTTTCTTTGTGTGTTTGCATAATTTACTAGTTAAAAGCCAATGGAGATTACTTTCTGTAATTTAAAAAGAAATAACGTGTTTTAAAGTTAAAAAAATGAGTCATGCCTGATTTCCTATCTCCATTCTCAGCAAAGAAAATGGCTTGTCGATGTCCTAAAATAGTCAGAACAAGAACAAATAATCTTCTGTAAAAGGGCATCCCATCCTCAGCCCCTGCTACCACTGAAAGCAGATCATTACATGAATTTTCAGCCTCACTGCCTACCCCTCTCCTAAGTAAGAAGCTGTTTAGAGTTCCCCACCCACCCAGTGTGCTACTGGGGGATAAGCACTTAGGATGAAGACATTTGGCCACTGTTTACTTAAATGTGGTTTTTGTGCAGAATATTTAGTATGAGAGAGAAATCCTAGTTTAAAAAAAAAAAAAACTCAAGAAGACATTGAGTAGACATGAGATGCTTTACCATCTTTTTGACTCTCCTAAAACCCTAATTACACCTTTTTCCAAAATAGCAAATTCTCTTCTTGCTAATTTTTTCATGCATACTCATCAATTATCCTCAGCTGAGTGTGGCATCGGTGACCTGCCTAGACCCTATTGACTACAACGTCAAAATTCTGCTTAGTTTCATGCAGAGGTGGGGAGAACATTCATCCTTTTTCCTCATTTGGTGCCACATGCAATTACTTGGGCTCTAAAACAAATTGGCTTTTATATAGCCAAGTCATTAAAATATTATGAAACTCAGTTCACTATAAATCTCAGGAAACATGCAAAGAAAAAAAAAAAAACTTAAACTACCTTCTCCATCCTTTGCATTAGGCCCTCCCTGCTCCTATTCACATCATCTCTTTTAAGCATAAAATATGAACCCAAAGGCTGATAGGATTATGAGGAGGAAGGCTTGGCCTAGAGCAGGAGTCTCCAACCTCCAGGATTGAATGCCTGATGACCTGAGGTTCAGCTGATGTAATAATGATAGAAATAAAGTGCACAATAAATGTAATGGGCTTGAATCATCCCCAAATCATCCCTCCTCCCTCCTCCCTGTCCATGGAAAAATTGTCTTCCATGAACCCAGTCGCTGGTGCCAAAAATTTTGGCGACCACTGGTGGAGGCCATTAACCTATCTAAGCAAAACATTCACACTTCCCAGACAGAAGTGTCCACATTGGTGGAGGGATGGTGAGGATGTTAGTGGAAGAGTAAGAAATTCATAATTACAAAGGTTGGACTAATCAGAAAAGTTTTATGGACAAGATAAGACCAACTTGACCTTGATAGAGAAAAAGGACTATGGAGATTGGAGTGCATTTCAGGAAGCAGGTGATGTTTATATTAAGTAAGTGTCATGGCAGTGCAAACACAGGGTGGAAAATAATTTCCAGATACAGAGCATTTCAGAATGGAGTGAGTTTATTAAGAACAAAGAGCAGAGATAAAGTGGGCACTGTGAGTACAGTGTGCAGGCCTCCTGACCAGCCAGGGAGAGTCATCTGAAGGGAGAATTTTATTTTATTATTATTTTATTTATTAAATTATTTTTATTATTAATTATTTTATTATTTATTAGAGTGGGAAATATTGTTATAACAGTGGGTTGGCTCAAGGTGAACTGATGCTTTTCATGGGTTAATAGCAATTTTTATAGCCTCAAGACCAAGAAAATTTCTGCTGGAAAGTTGGCATTAGGTGATTGCTTAGGGTGCTATAGGGTGAACACAGGAGTGGGTATTTTTGCCTAATTTGGGGTCAGAAAGCTGGCTAGTAATGATCAGGAGGGCTTTTGACAATGGTTACAAAGGGGCTCAGTCAGCTTTGGAGGTTATCTTGGTTCCGGGCTTTGCTTCTGTGGTCTAGGTGCAAGGCCTCGCAACTGTGACCTTGGGGCAAGCAGGACTCCATAATAACCAAGCAGAACATTAACAGCTTGTGGGCAGCAGGTGCTGGGGAGCAAAGGGAAGATGGTATTTAAATGAATAGATGAAGCCATCCAGTAGAAGAGCTTGAGAACTAGGTAGAAATATTTAAATTAGATGTTAGATTTAAATTTGCAACAGAAAAACATTGAAGTTATAAGCTAAACATGATAAGACCACTGGGAGAAATTGTTTCAGTGATTTTGGTTAATTTAATAGGATTCTGAATTTGTGATGGTGCTCTGTTGGGAAGATCTCCTGGAGAAAGGAATGGCTACTCACTCCAGTATTCTTGCCTGGATAATTCCAAGGACAGAGGAACCTGGAGGGCTATAGTTCATGGGAGCTCAAAGAGTCAGACACAGCTGAGCCACTAACATTTTCACTTTTTTCATTTTTCTTCTCAGAAGCACCACATTAGACATTCAGGAAGATGTAGGACCCGAGAGGAGCCAAGCCAATTCTTCTATCATGTCCCATTTGGAAATCCTGAAATCTTTAGTTAAAAGAGTTATGGCACTTTGCTCAATCTCTGCTTGGTGGAGGGGAGGTGACAGATAAATAGACCTAGAACACAATTCTGAGCTTGGAAACTGCAAAGCTGTCAAAATGTCCAGAAACTCATCCAAAAGTGATGGCCACACAGGGAAGTTTCCCTAATTTCCATTTCTGAAAAAAATGAGTCAATAATTCTTTAGCCTCATGCTACATGTATCATGATGCATGTTTGATTTGCAGTCCAAACGAAGCACTAATATAGAAACGGGCAAAGAGATGAAAGTGACCCAGAAATGGTTGCAAGCAAAGCCAATTCACAGTGGACCCCAGAAGACTATAGGTCATAAACTGATATACGCCTTTTGGTCATTTAAATTACTGCCCATGACTTTTTCTTTATTATCTCATAGGGAAGAATAAGAAATACAGAATCAGTGGAGAGGAAAAATACTAGCATGTTTCTGAACATTTAAGAAGGGCTGGGACCTTCCTGGTGGTCCAGTGGTTAAACTTTGCCTTCCAATGCAGGGGGCATGGGTGTGATCTTTGATCAGGAAGCTAAGAATACCACAAACCTTCTGTCCAAAAATCCACAACATATAGCAGTGTCAATATTGTAACAAATTCAATAAAGACTTTTTAAAAAAGAAGGCTGGAGCTCTGTGCTGTTCTGTATATTTCTTCATTTAACATTAGTTTTATTAAGCCCAGGGGTGTTAAGGAATTTGTCCAGGATCACACAGCACCAGGTTATAAATTAGGATGCATCATCTTCAGCAATCAATGACTTTCATGTGCTTCTCATCTGTTATAACTGACTGAACAGAAATAGTTTGTTCAAATCTATATATGTTCAACCCAGTAGATCTGATTGTTTCTTCCAAGTGTTTTCAACAGGTTCACTGCCAAGCTAAGACTGCTTGCTTGCAATCAGTCATTTATCGCTCTGATTTAAATTAAGAAAGAAAAGAAAGTGAAGTTGCTCAGTCGCGTTACCAGCTCTTTGCGACCCCATGGACTGTAGCCTACCAGCCTCCTCCATCCATGGGATTTCCCAGGCAAGAGTACTGGAGTGGGCTGCCATTTCCTTCTCCAGGGGATCTTCCCAACCCAGGGATCGAACCTGAGTCTCCCTCATTGCAGGCGGAAGCTTTACCGCCTGAGCCACCTGGAAGCCCTAAATTAAGCCTCTAGTTAAAGAAGATCCATTCTCTATTCCTTCCCTAACACTTTGATTGTTGTTTTTATTATTTAGTTGCTCAGTCGTGTTGGACTCTTTGCGACCCTATGGTCTGTAGCCCACAAGGCTCCTCTGCCCATGGGATTCTCCAGGCAAGAATACTGGAGTGGGTTGCCATCTCCTCCTCCAGAAGATCTTCCCCAGCCAGGGATCAAACGCATATCTCCTGCATTTGCAGGCGTATTCTTTACCAATGAGCCACCAGGGAAGACACTTTCATTGGGTTTCCTTAATTATTTTGCTCCTTCATTTTGTGTTTGGAAAAAAAAGACTTGATGTTGTTTATTCTTTTATATTTTCATGTAGTTTATCACCAGCTATATGCAAGGCATTCACAAGGATTACCAGAAAAATATAACTGCAGTCCCTTACTTAAGGATTTTTTTACAAAGAAAGGGAATTTTAAATGTGTATTGAGTAATGTATGTTGAAAGAAATCCTGGAAAACATATCATGTTGAAGTGATAGATTGTATGTGGTGAAGGATCTGAATGCCTGCTTTGGGGATCTTGAAATTTATTTTTGGCCCTGAAAAGTCTTTATATTTTTGAGCAGAAAAGTCGTTTTAACATTCCTTAAATCTGTGTCATTTCCAAATACAACTGTGAGATTATTAAGAACTCCATCGAGTATGTAGAATAAAAATAGAAAATTTAGAAATGGAAGATGCTTTTGAAATCACTTTGTCTCACTCTCAATGTTCAAGAGAGGTTTCTCTTTCCTTTCTTTTATTTATTTAATTTTTTACTTTTTCACTTTCTTGTAAAATCCTCAAGGTCTGGGGCAACTCTATTAATGATACTGGTTAGAAAAATGTTGCCACATCTACAGGTGACATTTCCAACTTGGAATAAAGTCATTTGTGCTTTACTCCTCAGTGATGGAACTCATGGCTTTGCCAACAGCCAGTGCTCCAGAGACAGCCGAAGCTAAATTCCCATCCTGAAAATAATAGAGATTGGTTTCTTTCCTGCTCTAAAAACCTTATAGCCCTTCTTAGCAGCTGGCCTATTTGCTGTGCTGTAGAAAATCTCTTTTTCATGAAGGAATTTCATTTCACAGATTCAAAATGCAATTCAAGGCTATCACAGGTTATTGGGCCATTTTCCTCATTTTTTTTTTTTTTCAGGTAAGGAAACTGCCATCCACAGAGGCTGGAGGGCTGTCTAGCTGGCAATTGGGTGAAACCAG
The DNA here is from genome assembly GCA_007570785.1 of Antilocapra americana. Lineage (NCBI taxonomy): Eukaryota > Metazoa > Chordata > Mammalia > Artiodactyla > Antilocapridae > Antilocapra > Antilocapra americana. The sequence continues at coordinate 27,682,921 of ML661897.1, read as the reverse complement.
ATCCCTCCACACCTGGCACATGTCCAGGATTGCTTCCTCTGTACCTGTTTCTTTGGTACCTTCTCCAAACATCATTCTCCCATCATTGATGAACTTGGAATGACCTGTAATTGGGTAGTTTCAGGAACAGTTCTATCTATTCATGCAATGTCATTCCAGGTCCTCATGGATTTTTATTCCAAGCAGAGCCACTAGGATGAGAAAGAATGAGACACCATTAGTGTTTCCTCTTCCTTTGTGATAACTTTACTGGATACACCATGTGCCTACCTGTCTTCTATTGAAGAAGGCCATTTGCCTTTTGCTCTAGTGACTTAGCATCAGAAACATCAGGAAACTGTCAGATAGACATTCTGCTGTGCACTTTACCTGTTACCTCATGTAGCTCTCACAAATCTCTGAGGGGTGTGTATGTATGTCTGTATGTGTTCATGGGTGCCTGTGATTATTATATTATATATTTTTATATAGAAAACTGAAGCTCTGAGAGATTAATCTGTCCAGATCCCCTACCTAGTAAGTGCCAAAGCTGAAAGTAAAACTCTTGTCTCTCAGAACCCAAATCTACAGTTTCCTCACTGAACGCATCAATTCTACTCCTAAATTAAGTAAAAGTCTTATTTATTTTCATGCAAGGTTTACAATAAACAGAACTGTGCTTAAACTTATGTAGCATTTTGCATTTTCCAAATGCTTTGCATCCTTTTTTATTGCTTGCTTGATGGGGAGAATCTTTATGAGTGATTTTTACAAGTCATTGTGGCTAAGAAAAAAGAAAAAAACGAGGACTAGGGGCCCTTAGCAGTGATGGCTCTGGCATTCTAGGTCCTCAGAAGTAGGGAAGGATGACAACTTGTAAAGTTCCCTGAGTTCTGTTAGTCTTAGGTGAATAAGCCCATAAGTTTTTAAGTCCAGATTTAGCATAGGATTGATTGCCTGGGCCACTAAGAACTAAAGTATCAGATCTCTCTATTAAAAAGCAAAATGAAAAATATTACAGAGATAGACCTGGGAATCACAGAAGCTCATGGCTGTGATTTGTGGAAGTCTTGTTACTGCCACTGATATATCAATGACTTATGTAATCCAATGGGCCATCAGCCTTAAACCACCTAACATGACCAATCCACTGGGGCAGGGGAGCAGAAAACGATGTTACTGTGTAATACAGTTTCTTTCCTATCCACTTCCTTTGGCTCTATTGATTACACTGCATGAATTTACATAAATACAACAGAGATGCTAGTTTGGTTTATACTGCAGTGACCTCTATTCAGAAACACCAATTCTCCAAAAACTCTAGCCTCCTGTTTCCCAGAACTGAATCCTTGAGAATAGTACATTTAAGCAAAATCGAGGTGTTGTGAGGTTGAACTAAGATGTGGGAGTTAGTCTTCCCTCCTACCTCCAGATACAGAAATAGACCATGCAAGATGATTTAGATCCTAAGCAGAAAGAAAATCAAGAAATGCAGTAGTGATAAAGGACTTTTACCAGCAGGTTTGAAAACACTGCAGGAACAAATTCCCCTGTGAAATATTATGGCTGAAATCTATGGGGATGCAACTCAAGTCTAAGGCAGGTGCTAGAAAAATCTGAATTTGCTTTTTGTTCTGCACCGATTTTTTTTCTTTAGTAATATTAGATACAGAATCTGAATATGGGGACCTTTTCCCACATTTGTAGTTTGAGTCATGTATCTTTTTGACCTACTGACATAATGTGTTACTCATCTAGAGCATGTGTTGAAATGTGAAAGTGTTAGTCGCTCAGTCATATCTGACCCCGTGGACTATATAGCCCACCAGGCTCCTCTGTCCATGGAATTCTCCGGGCAAGAATACCTGGATGGGTAGCCATTCCCTTATCCAGGGGATTTATCCAACCCAGGGATTGAACCTGGGCTTCCCTGTAAAGAATTCTTCTCTGGTAAAGAATCCACCTGCAATGCAGAAGACCTAGGTTCAATCCTTGGGTTGGAAAGGTCCCCTGAAGAAGGTAAAGGTTACCCACTCAAGTATTCTGGCCTGGAGAATGCCATGGACTGTCTAGACCATCGGGTCGCAAATAGCTGGACACAACTGAGCAACCTTCACTTTCTTTTCACTTCACTCCTGAATTGCAGGCAGATTTTTTACCATCTGATCCCAGTATCTAATTCATAGATGATGCTAAAGTTAGGCTTATTAAATAGGTCTTCTGATTGCTAGTAGCATTCAACATCTTTAAGAGGCAGAAGAGTTTGGTGGTTAAGTGTATAGAAGGCACTCATATTAATAAATCTTATGTTTGATTCTTAACTACACCACTTACACATGTAAACTTGGTCAAATTTGATAAGCTTTCCATGTCTGATTTTCCTCAAGTGTAAAATATAACAGTATCCATCTCATAAGGTTGCTATAAGGATCAAAGGAGCTAATATATGTAAAGAAATTAGGACAGAAACTGCACATAAAAAATGTTCGTGTCAGCAATATCACTATGTTAAAAATAGCTTCATTAACTCTGAGTCCTTTATTCTATTTATAATTTCTATGACAGGTATTTATGAACACTGAAATACCCAGTGAAGAGCAAGGGAAAGTTAAGACAATGATTAATAATCAAAGAGCAAGAATAAACATCTTACACATCCCAGATCCCCCAGTTGGTTCTATATCCTAGAGTACAAACAAACCAAAGCATTTTAATAATGCACTTTCATAAAACACAATGCATGACTCATTAACTCAGGAATGTGAAAATGAAAGGCATCTTCTTCCAACTGGTAAAGAGGACTAGAGGTCAGCTTTGCTATTTAATTCCCCTGTTTTGAATTCAGTATTATTGCTTGCATTCTTTTGGACTAGAATATCATGGGCATAAGATGTTTATTGTAAACTTTTGTCTTTGAGGTTGTTAATTTGCTGGCCCTACTTCATGTATTCTTGTTAAGTCCCAATAGGGAAGCAGTATTTCATATTATCTTGTGCATAGTTTAAAGATTTACAAATTTTACTGAGAAAAGGGGATTGTTTTCTGAGAAATAGGCAATACAATTTCTAATTTTGTCTTTAAAACAGGTAAGCCATTTACAGTGAGACTTCGTTGAATGTGTAGAGTTGAAACCTTTTACAGGATCACTACCCTGAGCCCCTTCCGGCCCTAGTCATGCAGGCCTGACTATAGTTTGTGAGCCCATCATGTGAAGACTCACCTCTGAGTCAAGTTAGATAAAACCAAAGAGATCCGGAAGGAAACTGGCTGCCATTTTGAAGGTCAAGTGTTGGTTTTACTTCACCAAGCCCAGGGTCTATTCTGCTATAGTTATTCACAGGCAGCTGTTTGTAAACTGTGTTGTAGCCTTGCATTAATTTCTACTATCAGTTTCCAGACTAAAGACTGGGCTTCTGCCTCCATTTCCTGATTTGCTCTCCAGGTCCTCCTGACGGCATTGGAAATTTGAAGCTGGTGTCCAACTGAAGTGTATGGGACTCTGACACACAACTGAAGCCTTATTGGCATTTATTAATACTTTAGGGATTTGCAAAACTATATGTAGATATATGAACTCCCCTGATGGTTCAGCTGGTAAATAATCTGCCTGCAATGCTGGAGATCTGGGTTCAATACCTAGGTTGGGAAGATCTCCTGGAGAAAGGAACAGTTACCCACTCTAGTATTACAGCCTGGTAAATTCCATGGACTGTACAGTCCATAGGGTGGTAGATAGTCAGACATGACTGAGTGACTTTCTCTCACTCACATATAGATATATGAGCTTCCCAGGTTGTGATAGTGGTTATGAACCCGTTGCCAATGCAGGAGAAATAATAGACAGAGATTCAACCTCTGGGTCAAGAAGATCCCCTGGAGGAGGACATGGCAAGACTCTCCAGTATTCTTGCCTGGAGAATTCCATGGATAAAGGAGCCTGGCAGTCCGTGGGATCACAAAGAGTTGGACATGACTGAAGCAATTTAGCACGCACGCATGCATATATATATATATATACATATAAAAAAGGTATATTAAGTACTACTGATGATGTTTTTGTCCTACTGCTGGATTAAGTTATTTTCCAAGTTATTCTTACCAGCTACTGTCAGGAGACTATTGTAGTGACTTAGCACAGTAGTCGTACAGTCAGTGTACTTTTTCAGCTTTCATTACATCAGCTTATCCAGTTCTTAATTTTAAAATAGTATAGATTTCCTTTAATAAAAAAAATCTGTTTTCTCTACTTCCTTTATTGATTTTCATTTTGAGGCCAAATGAACCTCTTGCAATCATATGTTGATTTCACTTGACTAGACATATCTCCACTATCTAGACATTCTCTTACTTTGCACCATCCATCAGATCACACCCTTTTGTGTTTAAATGATAACCCAGATCAAGAAATAATTGACATTGCTTGTGGATAAACTCATTTAGGTTTATGTATGCTCTTAGAGACGAGCACTACATTTGGGTCTGTTAGTTTTGACCCAGCCTGTGTCTGCTTACTCTGCTTCTTGCTGAGCATCTGGAGATGATTTATGTAGCCTCACTGCAAAGCCTCTTATAGTCAGGCTCAACTAAACACCAGAATTAGATATACACACATGTATACGTATGTGAGTGTGAAAGTGTTAGTTGTTCTGTCATGTCCTACTCTTTGCAACCCTATGGGCTGTGGGCCCCCAGGCTCCTCTGTCCATAGAATTATCTAGACAAGAATACTGGAGTGGGTTGCCCTTCCCTTCTCCAGGGGATCTTTCTAACCCAGGGATTGAACCTAGGTCTCCTGCTTTGTAGGTAGATTCTTTACCATCTGAACCATCAGGGAAGCCTTGTATATGTATGTATGTCTCTATTTATATATATAAATATATTATATATATTATATATACAAAATATATATCTATAAACATACACATATATACAGTCTGGGTTACTAGGGGATATTTTCTCATGAATTCATATGCCAAATCCACTTTTAAGTCATTTACTCATTCAATAAATATTATTTGAGCAAGTGCATTTTGCCAGGTACTGGAAAACAGAGGAAGGAACAAAGAGTAAAGAGAAATGGTCCAACACAAGAAGAAACAGAATATCTAGATAATTTTTTAAATTTATTTTTGACTCTGCTTGGCTGCAAGTTCTTAGAAGATGCAATTTGTTTCATTTTTATTCCCTTAGCCCAAGTATAGTGCCTTATATTTTATACTTTCTCAGGAAACATTTGTTCTTTAAGTAAATCATGCAAAAGAATTGCATATTGACAGGACAGTATTAGGATTAGGCAAGCAAGGAATTTGACTTGGAATGGTCAAAAATGCATTAATCAATGAAAACATTAGAATCTGGTCTTTCCAGATAGCTCATTGGGTAAAGAATCTTCTGCAATGCAGGAAACGAGGGTTCGATCCCTGGGAAGATGCCCTGGAGGAAAGCATAAAAACCCACTCCAGTATTCTTGCCCAGAGAATCCCATGGACAGAGGAGCTTGGCAGGCTATAGTCCATAGGGTTGCAAAGAGTCAGACACGATGGAAGTGATTTAACAAGCAAGCGACATTAGAATCTAAACCCAAGGGACATGTCTCAGAGTATGACATGTAATAACTTGGTATTTCATCCAATCACAGATAAAATAATGAAAGGAACCCTAGTGATCATCTAATTCAAGCACATCAGTTTATACATGAGTTCCCTCAAGTGCAGAAATGCTTCCCCTACTTAAAGAAGCAAGAAAGCTACAGCTAGAAGCAAGGTTTCCTCTCTTCTCTAGAGATTTCTTCAGCGCGTCACATTGCTTACCTCTGAAAGCTCTGTTGCTAGGTGACGGTGGGCTCTTTCAACCACTTAAGTTTTAAGTGCATTTTATAAAATTTCTCTGCTTGACAGATTTGAATGATGGTTGGGGTTCAGTAGTGAAAAAGAACAAACCTGGAAATGGCCAGTTTGTGAGCTTAGTGCAGTTAAGCCCGATCCATTTCCCCAGTGAGAAAATGGGACTGTTCTGACTGTTGGGAATGATAAACGGGATAATGGCATTATAGCATTAAGCACTCAGCATTCACACGTGCCCTGGGAAAGCCGACTGAAGCATTCACATCTCTTTCAAAGGTAGCAAATATTAATCTCAGTATGTCCTTTTGGAATACTGCTTTTACATCAAATTACATTTTTTAATTATTTTCTTTCACAGGATTCTCACCTGGGATGTTCTGCATTTAATCTGATTTTTATAGCAACTCAATGCAGCATAGAGTCTTTTCTCTCTTTCCTAATTTTTTTTTTTAACTTTCCCTAGAAAATTGCCTCAGGGTCCCTTCTGGCCTGCTGCTGAACTCTGGTTCTTTCTGTTTCCTTAGCTGATTGACCAAGGCAGCAAGTGAAAACTGAAGCTGATTCCAGAACTGGACTCAGCAGTGCAGCTGCTGTTATCTGCAATGCACCAAAAATCTCTTCCAAGCAGAGCTAGCCTTAATGCTGGTAATGTTTTCATTCCTGTATTTCTTAATGTATAATATATTTCCAGTTTGGAACATGGACCACATATATAAGAGAATACAGTCTGTTGTTCTTCAAAGCCTTGGCAGTGAGGCGCAGATTGTACCCAACTGCTGGTCTCCTGACAACTCTTTTGCCCATGAGGCAAACTCTGGACATAGAGCTCTTTCCCCCCAAACTGATAATTGTGAGTTTTCTTAACAGCTTAATCCAATCCTGCCAATGTTAAGTCATCAATTAAGTTACAAGTGATAAAAGAGCTCAGGCTAGTTTTTTAAACTTTTTATTTTGTATTACAGTTTGGCTGATTACCAATGTTATGATAGTTTCAGGTGAACAGTGAAGGGACTCAGCCATACATATACATGTGTCCATTCTCCCCCAAACTCCCTTCCCATTCAGGCTGCCAGAGCTAAGGCTATTTTTATACTTAAAAATATTTGAAAGTGTCCTAGTGCCATATGCATTTTATTGAATAAATTCTTGAATCATTTTTAATAAAGTATGTTAGAAGACAATATATAATCATTTAGTTTTATGTAGTACCTTTCAGACAATTAAATATTTTATTTTTAAAGTTTGACCCTGTGAGGTAGTCTGCTCTGTAAAGAGAATCTTTAGCTGTTTATACAGATAGGGGAACTGAGACTCAGAGAGGTAACACAACTTGCCCAAAAGCATTCCATGGAAAAACTGGAACCTGAAACCAAGGCTTGTAACTTCAAATCCACTACACTACTAATGCTTCTGTTTGTCAAGAGTCAATTAACTATACTTACTGAGCTATTTATCCCATCCTCTCTTGGTAGAAGGAAATAATAATTCTAATTATCTAATACTAATATGAAAAATAGTAAATACTTTAGGAAGCGTATCACATAGACCCTGTGACTGAAACAGAGCAGAACTCTCTATTGAAATAGAGCAGGACTCTGTGGTCCTTACTACCACCAGCCCTCCCCGCCTCTGCCCACCATGTCCTCTGCCTTCCCTTTGTCTGTGGAAAACTTTAGTGAAAAAATAAGTTTAATCAGAGAAGTGAGGAATGCTGAAACAAAGGAAAACAGTCAAATAAGACTAAATAATAATAATGTAGTCATTAAAGACAGTCGAGGACATTTAGTTCTTTCTCAAGGACTATGGATAATATTCTGAGTCCTATCCTGTGAGTTGTCTTATAGATACTGAAACCCCAGGTGGAGAAGTTAACTACATGATGCCTAGACTGTACCCACGACATGGCTGCCGCCATTCCAAGAACTGGCCTCAGAGAAACGGGAACAAATGGACCCTGGAACTGAAGATTAACTGTACCTAAAACAACCAAGATGATGCTGGTCAGACCACCAATGACCAATCTGAAGATGACTCTTAGAGCTGACTGTTCTGTTTCTGTATGTATCCCCGCTCCACTCTGTCTATAAAAGCTCTTGCCCCACTGGTTGCCAGCGGGGGTCGGGGGAGTTGGCCTTTGGACAGATGCCCACCACCCTTCTCCTCTCAGCTGCCAGCATCTGAAGTAAAGCAAACTTCCCTTTCCACCAGCCTGGCCTGTTCATTGGCTTTCAAGTGGTGAGCAGCCAGACCCCACACGTACCTTTCAGTAACATTTTGACTATGAATATGTTGATCAGTTCAGTTCAGTTCAGTCCCTCAATCATGTCTGACTGTTTGAGACCCCATGAATCACAGCACGCCAGGCCTCCCTGTCCATCACCAACTCCTGGAGTTTATCCAAATTCATGTCCATCGAGTCGGTGATGCCATCCAGCCATCTCATCCTCTTGTCATCCCCCTTTCCTCCTGCCCTCAATCCTTCCTAGCATTAGGGTCTTTTCCAGTGAGTCAACTCTTCGCATGAGGTGGCCAAAGTATTGGAGTTTTAAGCTTCAACATCAGTAATTTCAGTGAACACCCAGGACTGAGCTCCTTTAGGATGGACTGGTTGGATCTCCTTGCAGTCCAAGGGACTCTCAAGAGTCTTCTCCACAGTTCAAAGGCATCAATTATTTAGCACTCAGCTTTCTTCATAGTCCAACTCTCACATCCATACATGACCAATGGAAAAACCACAGCCTTGACTAGATGGACCTTTGTTGGCAAAGTAATGTCTCTGCTTTTTAATATGCTATCCAGGTTGGTCATAACTTTCCTTCCAAGGAGTAAGCGCCTTTTAATTTCATGGTTGCAATCACCATCTGCAGTGATTTTGGAGCCCCCCAAAATAAAGTCTGATACTGTTTCCACTGTTTCCCCATCTATTTGCCATGAAGTGATGGGACCAGATGGGACCAGCCAAATTTCCACTCTCCACTTTCACTTTCATCAAGAGGATTTTTAGTTCCTCTTCACCCTCTGCCATAAAGGTGGTGTCATCTCCATATCTGAGGTTATTGATATTTCTCCTGGAAATCTTGATTCCAGCTTGTGCTTCATCCAGCCCAGTGTTTCTCATGTTGTACTCTGCATATAAGTTAAACAAGCAGGGTGAATATGTTGATAGTGGATTTGTTTATAAATTGCTCTTACTGAAATATTTAAGCATCAATAAGATACAATAGTATAATGGAATCAATATTAATACTGAAAAGTCGTTCATTTAATACAAGAAAAAACTGACATCCAAAGAACAAATTTTACTCTCTTGGGCATAAGGAAGCCAATTTTGATGGTGGTAATGCTTTTTTCATCTTACTAGTGTATCCTTTAGCAAGCAACTATAAACCTATTTCACGTGGGTGTGATGCATTGAAGTGTTTTCCCGTGTATTATCTCTTTTTGATCCTTGACTCAACACTAATTATTTCTGTTTGGCACATGAGAAACTAGTGCATACCTCATTAAGGAAGTTTAAAGTACAACATTTCCTTGGAATGAATCAGGCTCTCTGTTAGAGATTACAAGTTCCTTAAAGAAACAATGCATTGTATCTTAAGGCACTGACATGGTTTAACTACAGAAAAAGTCAATTTCAAATCCAAATTTCCATAAACATTTATTTGCAGAGATCTTTGTAGCCAAACGGGCTTCCTTGGTGGCTCAGATTATAAAGAATCTACTTACCATGCAGGAAACCCTGGTTCAGTCCCTGTGTTGGGAGGATCCCTTGGGGAGGGGAATGGCAAACTACTCTAGGATTCTTGCCTGGAGAATCCCATGGACAGAGGAGCCTGGCAGGTGACAGCTCATGGCGGGAGAGTCAGACACAACTGAACAAGTAACACACTTCTTTCGCACCTGCAGCCTAATAGGCTGATACACACTGAATCCTGGGACTGTTGCTTGTAGCGGTGGGAGGAAGAGTAAGGCACAGTGGCTAGCTTGAGGCTAAATGCCAAAGCCCTGCTAGAAGGGGCTGACCTTGTGACTGAGATCAGCTGAAGAGATAACCAGGCAGCTCTGAGCATAGTGAAATAGTGGAACAAGACTTAGGTATGAGTTTCTACGTCATCATTGTTGAGGAGTAGAATCAGGTAGGAAGGAGATGGTATGGAGAAATTGAAAGAGAGAGGAGCAGGACTCTTGGCAATCAGGTAATCTGTTGTTATGATTCTAGGAAATTTCCTCATTGAACAGATTCAAAATTGAGCCCCCTGAGGAGATAGATATTATAGTTCTCCTATTAACATTCATTGTATTTTAAAGTAACGTCTTGTTACATACCTATCACCTCAATAGACTCTAAATTCTGTGGAGATAGGGAAAATCTCGCCTTGTTACTGCTATAATCCAGTTCCTGGCTGGCACATTGTCATTGTTCGATGAATATTTGTTTCAAAAATAAATGTATTGAAAAGTTACAGAGAACAAGAGAAGCTTAGTCATTGAGACTACATGGTTGTTGTTGTTATTTAGTCACTAAGTTATGTCCAACTCTTTGAGACCCCATGGACTGTCACTAGCCAGGCTCCTTTGTCCATGGAATTCTCCAGACAATAATACTGGAACTGGTTGCCATTTCCTCCTCCAGGGGATCTTCCCAACCCAAGGATGGTTCCCGCATCTCCTGGATCTCCTACATGGCAGGCAGATTCTTTACCTTGGAGCCACCAGGGAGATAAGATAAGAGAGAATTAAAAAAAACAAAAACAAAAAACAAAAAAACCTTCAGATGGGAAGTAGCAATTCAGGTATAGAGAAACCCTAACATGGAAATCAACTTGGGGTTCTAGGGCCAACTAGAAATTCTGGCTGTGTTGTGCCCTTATCTCCACATACAAAATCCAAGGTCAACTTGACATGAAAAGCGATTCGATGTGACCATTGAAATTCACACTAAAGTGTATGATTTAATTCCAAATTCAACCAGAGAAAAGCAACTGCCAATTATAGTCACTGTTCCTGTAAGAACTGGCTCAGAGAAGGCAAGTCTGGCTGTCAGTGGATCAAGCATTAGAGGGCCACAAAAGCATTAGGGCATTTGTCCTTGCGTTAGGTCATTTTAAATAGACATTTCTGGCAGACTCTGTAAAGTCTAACTATTGGCTTCATTCTTTATTGCAATTTGATGGAAAGCTGGGTATTGATTTTTTAAATAAAAGCAAGAAATACTTGGAAAGATCTTGATCATTTCCATTAACTTTATTAGAACTGAAACAAACCAACCACTAGGAAGATTAGAGAATTTGTGTAGAGAAGACAGAGTTCTGTATTAAATTTGTTTTGTCCCATGCTCTGCCTCTCCCTAGGAAAGTGCAGTATGTTACCTAAAAATACTTCTAAAGATGTTGCTGTTTCTAACTTATTTTATTTTTAATGTAAATAATTCTACTTGGAAAAGACTATTTGCTTATTTGTCTTCAGGTGAATTAAAGACTTCAGGAAATATCCAAACTATTCAATATGCATTTGGATCTGTTAATGGCATTTTCATTTCCTATTTGAACATCTTTTCCTATAAATAGTAAAAGGTAGCATTTAAGGATATGTCGGGCTCAGCTATAAGTCATGTTGGGATAAGTGCTGTATGAGGTGAAGCTGAAACATGGTCAGATTGAGAACAATGGAACTAACTCAAGTATATTTTACTCTGCCTCCTAGAACTTAGGGAAGGGAGAGTTTACATGCTCAGAAAATGAATGAAGGAATGAATGAAAAAATGAAACAGGGAATGAATTAACTAATCTTGAAGGATGTATGCCAATTGATTGCACAGCGATGTAAAGCCCAGGACTTCTCTGGTAATCCAACTGTTAAGAATCCACCTGCCAAGGCAAGGGACATGGATTCAATCTCTGGTCCAGGAAGATCCCCACATGCCATGGAGCAACTAAGTCCATGCACCACAACTACTGAGCCCTAGCACTAGAACCCATGATCTGCAACAAGAGAAGCCCCCACAATGAGAAACCCTTGCATCACAACTAGACAATAGTCCCTGCTGGCTGCAACTAAAGAAAGCCTGCACACAGCAGTGAAGACCCAGCAGAGTCAAAAATCAATTAATTAGCATTAAAAAAAAATTCATTTGAAGCAATTCTACTCAGATGGACGAAACTGGAGCCCATTATCCAGAGTGAAGCAAGCCAGAAGCAAAAACAACAATACAGTATATTAACACATATATATGGAATTTAGAAAGACAGTAATGAGAACCCAACATGGGAGACAACAAAAGGAACGCAGATGTATAGAATAGACTTGTGGACTTTGTGGATGAGGGTAAGGGTGGGATGATATGGGAGAAGGGCATTGAAGCATGTTAATTGTCATGTGTCTAATCAATCGCCAGCCCAGGATTGATCCTCGGGACTGGTGCAGCGAGATTTCCCGGGGGGGAGGGAGGAGGGAGGGGGGACCCGGAGGGGAAGCATATGTAAACCCATGGTGATATCATGACAATGTATGGCAAAAACAATAAAAAAAAAAATTAAAGCCCCAAAAGATCAAGACAAATAGGTTACTACTAGTAGTTACAACATAGAATCAGGTCAAGCCTGTGGCCTTGAAAAGAGTCCCCATACTTTGAGAGACCAGCATGGCTCATTCTTCAGGAAAGGTAGGTGCCACCAACAATGGCCAGGTCAAAGTTTAAGACTTATTTTATCATGGAACTGAATAGTTGAACAGGAAAATAAGACACAGCCATTCAGAACAAAGAAGTACGCTTCAGAGGTAAAGCTTAAGGCTGTATCCTTGTGGCATTCAGATGTTCAAGGTAAAGCAATATCCATTAATTTGCAAGCTGGATGCTGTTTATGTACTTCTTTCTGTTTTGATGGAGATTGGCTAGAGACTCAGAAAGTAGTTAAGGCATGAGTAAAATGTTTCAGCATCTCATGATGGGACAGGAATGAGTAAAGTGGAAGGTGACACCAGAAAATTCCTGCTAAGAACAAAATAGGCTTCCTGGGTGGCACTAGTGGTAAAGAATCTGCCTGCCAATGCAGGAGACACAAGAGATGCAGGTTTGATCCCTGGGCTGGGAAGATCCCCTGGTGGAGAAAATGTAACCTGTACCCACTCCAGTATTCTTGCCTGGAAAATTCCATGGACAGAGGAGTCTGGCAGGCTGCAGTCCATGGGGTCATAAAGAGTCAGACACAAGTGAGCAACTAATACAAATAAAATATCATCCAGAATGAAAAAAATTCACCCAGAATAAAGGGAATACAGTAAAGAAGATGGCAAGAGGGAAGAATTGATGCAACTTTTTTGTAATCCCTATAACTATCTGTTGTAGGGTTTTATTTCTCCTGGTTTTATAGACAAGGAAAGTAAAGCTCATATAATTCAAATAGCTTGTCAGAAATTACAGTTCAGAGAATGATAGAGCAAGGTGTCAAATCTAGATCTTTTCCAAGATCATGACACTTTAAACCACGTTAAAACTCAGAGGAACTAAGTCTGTGAACTGTAAAAGAGACAGAAGACTCAGATCTTCTCTTCCAGAATAAACTTTCATCATCCTATTAGTTATCAAGAATTATGGTCATTTGGGGGCTTCCCTGGTAGCTTCCCTGGAGACCTGGGTTCAATCCCTGGGTTGGGAAGATCCCCTGGAGAAGGAAATGGCAATCTATTCAAGTATAATTGTCTGGAAAATCCCATAGACAGAGGAGCCTGGTGAGCTATTTACTGTCCATGGGGTCACAAAAAGTCAGACACGATTTAGTGACGAAACAACAAAAACAAATTCCTTAACTGGGTTCATCATTTTTTCATACATAAATAGATTTCTACTTCCCTCTCCAGCACATAAACCAATAGTAATCCCCAACTTGCCAAAGACAAATGTATGAGAAAGTATATTCCATGGAAAATACTGGATATTTCAGAAGCTGTGGGATTTAGTACACATAGCAGACCATCCGTTTGTGATTATTTTTGTTCTTTTAGTTAAAGTATAATACATTTCTAGCATGCAAATATAGATATTATGATTCAGCAAAAAAGAAAATTAAGGTTTCTTTTTAAAAATCAAATTGATCATTGGCATTATAATATGTTTTTAATGGAGATAAGTGGCATTTGCTTCTTTAATCTAACCATACATTATGTGTATATCACATAGAATGTTTTTAGGATTAAGAGTTTGCTCTAACCCTGCATCATGTAGGATTTACAAGCACAAGGGTTAAAGTATTAGAAACTATTTTTAAGCAACTTGGAAAGTGAACAGCCAATGAAACATTCTTTGTGTGAGGTAATGCTATTTGCCTGTGCTTCATTGGTTGAATTTAAAATTCTTGTCTCCAGGAGTTGAAGGATAAGTTTCTCTGCAACCGGAAAGAACTGGAGAGTCTCCAATTGCTTATATAAGATAGTTTATGATCACTCAATAAAAGCAAGTCCCTCCTCAACTTGACAATAACTTCCTCTGAATTATGTCTCCACAACACTCGTACATAAGCTCGACTGCAGGGATCCTTGCTGGGTCCAAAAGAAAACCTACATAAGAAATTAAGAAACACAGAGTTAAATGCTCAGTGATTATATCTGTGTACTGTGTAAAGAATACTGCACCAGAAGTTACGACACCGTTCCCTCATCTCAGCTCTGATAAAATCATCTTTGTAACTTCATGCTGCTACTACTTCTAGAATGTAGCTTATCATTTTAAATTTGATTTTATTAACATTGAAAAAATTTTATTATTGGAGTATCATTGCTTTACAATGTGTACTACAGCCCCTTCTTCTTGGATTTTCTTCCCACTCTCCATCCCATCCCTCTAGGTCAGCACAGAGCACTGAGCTGAGCTCCCTGTGCTGTAGAGGAGGTTCCTACTAGCTGTTTATTTTACACGCAGTAGTGTATACTTGTCAGTACTACTCTCCCAATTCATCTCATATTCCATCCCCCCCTTATGTTTCTTCTGTTCTTCTTTTCTTTTCTGGGGGGCTTTGGATTTCTTAGCTCACAATGATAATAACTGTGCTAGTCCAACCTATTTCATAGAGTTTTACATGCAAGGACATCCAATTACATACTGTATATGTAAGAGTTATAAAAGACATAAATGTCTACCTCAAATTGCAGACCTGCCTATAATTTTAAGAAAGATAACACTGATGATTTCTTATTTTTGAGGCAACATAGCACCCTTTATAAGCAAGCACAGAAAGCCTCTTGGCCAGAAGTGGTACTTTCGTATGCTGAAGAGTCCCTGAGGCTGAGAAAGCTGTCTGTACTTTAAAGCTAGAGATAAAGATACAGGCTTTCTCTGGACAGAGTTCTATCCAAGCTGCTTTGAAGCTTAATTAGCGAATTAGAAGACCACTTCTATCTTTGTGAAATATGGAAAGACTTTGGGACATTTAACTTCCATCTTCATACTCATAGGTTTTGAGGCAAGTAATCCACCTTCACGTTACAATGTTTCACCATCTATGTGTACGATCCACTGCACAGGCAGAACTACAGCTTTAAGTCACTTGCTATCTTGGCAAGAACAAATGCAACATATTTCTTTTCTAAGAGACAGCACTGGTTATAGATTTTTAACACATTCAAAAGCAAACTCCTAATCTCCTCACCACTCAACTCCCTCCTTCCAAAATCACCACTCCTCTGATCTTAGTAGGTAGTAATCTTAGTCTTCATGTTGTTAAGACAAAACACCATGGAAGCATCCTTCTTCCATTTTTCCCTCCTTCATCCAACTGTGACTCTATCAGCAAATCCTGCAGGCTTATCTCCAAAAATATATCCACAAACCAGCCCAGTGTTTGATTACACTGCTGGTCAAAACTGCTGTCATTTTCCTCTGCATTATTACGCTTACCTCTTAACTATTCCCTTTGCTTATGCCTTTGTCCTCATAAAGTCTATGGTTCACACAGTGATTTGAGTGATTATTTTAAAAACATTTTAAAAAGACAGCTATGTCATTCCTCTCTTCCCAACCCTCCAATGGTCTCATCTTACTCAAAATTAAAATCTAGAGGCCTTACAATGATCTGGCCCTATCATCTCCAGTATACCACCTCTCTCTTATCACCAGCCCCTTCTGCTCCTTGAATAATTCAACACTCCAGCCTCACTTTTGCACTGGGTATTTGTATGGGATTTGTACAAGATGGTTTTTTCTTTCTCTCTCTCTGGATTTTTCCTCTACTATTACCTTCTCAGAGATATTTCTCAGATCACTCCATATAAAACAACATCCTCTATATAAACCCCATCTCTTTTACATTGCTATATTTTTTATATTGCTATTTTTTTGCACTGCTATATTTTCCCCCATGTTTCTTACTGTCATTTTCTTGCACTTCAAAATAAACTATGAGGACAAGAACTTGCTCTGGATTTTTCTTCCATATTCTCAGCCTCTAGCAGTAGGTGCTGAAAAAATATTTAACAAAGTACTCAGGAAAGGTACTGTTTAATATGTCATTTGAGGTAGGCATGAGGCATTTTAATATTTAAGAAGTACTGAAGTGCAATTATGAAGTATTGACTTTCCTAAAATACTGCAATTTATATACTCCTGGGAGAGTTTTCTAGCATTTAATAAGTGTCAATATCATTGGAATAAGTGTACAGTTGCTTAAGAACATTATATTGATTAGGGAAATACAGAAAAGTAGCATATAACAGATGCTTAGACTTCCTTAGACACTGTGTGATTTCCTTTTGTTAGCATTTTTATCTCATTTAGAGAATCTCAGTGGACAATAATTACTTAGATGTACATATACTTTTGCATTATTTTATAAAACCAGTTTTTATATGTGTAAATAAGAACATATATGTATTAATGAGATATTAAAACTAGATGGTTGGATGGCATCACCGACTCAATAGACATGGGTTTGGGTGAACTCTGGGAGTTGGTGATGGACAGGGAGGCCTGGTGTGCAGCAGTTCATGGGGTCACAAAGAGTTGGACATGACTGAGAGACTGAACTGAACTGAACTGAAAATGGTATTAGCCTGAATATAGATAGTCAAATTCTGACATACAAGTAAGTTAGTCTTTAGACACAAATTAACCATCATGTAGGTTGGAAAGAACATCAATTCTGTAGAATTTTTAAAAATGATCTGGAAGAATCAGTGTACCTCTCAGAGATTCTCATTTATGTTCCTCAAAGGGAACAACATGGCATATGTTAAAGAAAAATTTATTTATTCTGACTTTAGCTAAAATATTAAGGAATATTTTACTCAGGACTATTGCAAAAGGTTTCAAGACTATGACTACAGAAGAGATGTGTGTGCTAAGTCGCTTCTGTCTTGTCCAACTCTTTGTGACCTTATGGACTGTAGCTCCTCTGTCCTTGGGATCCTCCAGGCAACAATAATGGAGTGGGTCGCCATGCCTGCCAATAGAGGAGATAGATAGGGCTTAGTACTGAATACAGAAAGATAGCTGGGGAATTCATAGCCAAAGAGCCAACCTAAAGGTCAGTGAGTGGAAAATTACTAAGAGAAAACATAAAGGGCAGGGAGAGTTTTGCTAAACTTACTTAACAGAATTTTTGCTAAAACTGAACTCAACAGACCAAAGGACCTAAGGACAATGTGAAGTCACAAAGAGAGCTCAGGAGAGCATGACTAAAGTAAGGGGAGAGGATCTTTGTCATATAAAAGGTTTTCTCAAGAGCCCATCTGAAGTCCCTTTGCTTCCAGCTCTCAATAATTAAATCAGTTCAGTTCAGTTGCTCAGTCGTATCCGACTCTTTGAGACTCCATGAACTGCAGCACACCAGGCCTCCCTGTCTGTCACCAACTACCGGAGTCTACCCAAACCCATGTCTATCGAGTGGGTGATGCCATCCAGCCATATCATCCTCTGCCGTCCCCTTCTCTTCCTGCCCCCAATCCTTCCCAGCATCAGGGTCTTTTCCAATGAGTCAACTCTTCACATGAGGTGGCCAAAGTATTGGAGTTTTAACTTCAACAGCAGTCCTTCCAATGAACACCTAGGACTGATCTCCCCTATGGATTTGCTGGATCTCCTTGCAGTCCAAGAGACTCTCAAGAGTCTTCTCCAACACTACAGCTCAAAAGCATCAATTCTTCAGCACTCAGCCTTCTTTATAGTCCAGCTCTCACATCCATACATGACTACTGGAAAAACCATAGCCTTGACTAGATGGACCTTTGTTGACAAAGTAATGTCTCTGCTTTTTAATATGCTATCTAGGTTGGCCATAAACTTCCTTCCAAGGAGTAAGTGTCTTTTGATTTCATGGCTGCAATCACCATCTACAGTGGTTTTGGAGACCCCCAAAATAAAGTCTGATACTGTTTCCACTGCTTCCCCATCTATTTGCCATGAAGTGATGGGACCAGATGCCATGATCTTAGTTTTCTTAATGTTGAGCCTTAAGCCAACTTTTTCACTCTCCTCTTTGACTTTCATCAAGAGGATTTTTAGTTCCTCTTCACTTTCTGCCATAAGGGTGGTGTTGTCTGCATATCTGAGGTTACCAATATTTCTCCCGGCAATCTTGATTCCAGCTTGTACTTCTTCCAGCCCAGTGTTTCTCATGATGTTCTCTGCATATAAGTTTAATAAACAGGGTGACAATATACAGCCTTGTACTCCTTTTTCTATTTAGAACCAGTCTATTGTTCCATGTCCAGTTCTAACTGTTCTAATTAAATCAGAACCACTTACTGTTTAATTCAACGGTATTCATTCACCCAGCTTGCTCTAGGCACTGCACTAAATAAGGAGGGAATACATTTAAATACGATGCATTCCTGACATGGGAGCTCCCATCTAGTGAGGAAATCAAGGGGTAAGTTAATAATTACAGTGTCATAAAGCATATGATTTATTAAAGGTATAAAGCCTTCCTGCTATAGAAACACAGGGATGGTGAGGGAGTTAGTGCTAAGCAGGAGAGAAATGAACAGGGGTGGAGAAAATTCTTTGGGATTGGGTCCAGAAAGAAGAGGAGGTATTAAACAGAAAAATAAGGTTGCCTTTTTCAAGGTAGAAGCAGCAACACTTACACAGGTATACAAAGAAACATAAAACATCAAATGTGACAACTTACTGAGAAATGTAGAAAGAAGCTAGACCACCATTGGGAATCTAGAGGAAAACAGAAATAGTTAAGTCTGATAGTCACCTGGAGCCAGAGAGTAAAGTATTGTACTTGAATACTTCATGGACTTGGGCTTGACCTTTGATGGGAGGAGAAAGTAAGATTTGTCATGTAGAAAGATTTCTCTGGCATGAGTGGAAGAGGATAGACTGTAATGTCCATGTATGCTCAGTCGTGTCTGACTCTTTTGCAATACCATGGACTGCAGCCCACCAGGCTCCTCTTGTCCATGGGATTTCCCAGGCAAGAATACTGAAGTGGGTTGCCATTTCGTCCTCCAGGAGATCTTCCTGACCCAGAGGGTGAACCTCTATCTCCTGCACTGGTAGGCAGATTCTTTACCACTGAGCCACTGGGGAAGCCCTATATTGTAACAGGAACAGGCCAAATGGACGTAGAATAACTTAGTATTTCCAGGGCTGTCTCAAGGACAGCTAACACCCCTGGTAAGAAAATTATAGATTTTAGAAGAGAGAGATTCCTACTAGTAATCCAAAATGAAGTATAAGGAAAAGTTAGAACTTAATAATGGCTCCCAGATTTCTGGGTTGGGTGTTTGTGAAGACAGGGCTGCTATCAACAAACAGAGGAGTACAGAAAAGAATAGATTGTCTGTGGGATATAAAGAGATTTGCTTTGAATATGATCAGTTTAAGGTGCTTGAGGGACTTTCAAATCTAGATGTCCAGTATGCGGATCTGTGTGTGGGTTTGCTGCACAGGAGGAGGTGGATGTTGAGAAGGGAATTTGCAAATCACATCAATAGAAGCTGAAGTTTGAAGCACTGGAGAAGCAAAGGGGATCCAGGAAGAATATCAGGTAAGGAGGTAAATCGAAAATGGAACCCTGAGGCACCAATGCTTAAGAAAAAGCCTTGTGTGTCTAATAAGAAAAGCATGTTTTATATTATATAATCCCAACTGTTCTTTTTTAAAATTAATTAATTTATTTTAATTGGAGAACAATTACTTTACAATATTGTGATGGTTTTTGCCCTACATTAACATGAATTGATCACAGGTATACATGTATTCCCCCTATCCTGAACCCCCTCCAACCTCCCTCCCCATCCCATCCCTCTGGGTTGTTCCCAAGCACTGGCTTTGGGTGCCCTGCTTCATGCATTGAGCTTGCACTGGTCATCTATTTTACATATGGTAATGCACATGTTTCAGTGTTATTCTCTCAAATCACCCCAGCCTCGCCTTTAAAGAGGATATATTAAAGTTAAAAGCCTTGTTTTAAGAACAGATTGCTAAGTTAGGGTAAGCAAATTTGAGCTAGGCAAGTTTGCTGAGTAACTCTGCACATTAAAAAGAACTGAAATTCCTTACAGAAAAAAAGAAGAGAAAGAATGAACACAAAAGAAAGGCAGGTGGGTCATGGAGTATCCCGCTTTGGATTATAGCAGAGAGTGTTTTGCCTATGTTATCCTCTAGGAGTTTTATAGTTTCTGGTCTTATGCTTAGATCTTTAATCCATTTTGAGTTTATCTTTGTGTATGGTGTTAGAAAGTGATCTATATATGGAATTTAGAAAGACAGTAACGAGAACCCAACATGGGAGACAACAAAAGGAACGCAGATGTATAGAATAGACTCGTGGACTTTGTGGATGAGGGTAAGGGTGGGATGATATGGGAGAAGGGCATTGAAGCATGTTAATTGTCATGTGTCTAATCAATCGCCAGCCCAGGATTGATGCTCGGGACTGGTGCAGCGAGATTTCCCGGGGAGGGGGGGAGGGAGGAGGGAGGGGGGAGGGAGGGGGGTTCCGGAGGGGAAGCATATGTAAACCCATGGTGATATCATGACAATGTATGGCAAAAACAATAATAAAAAATAAATAAATAAATAAATAAAAAAAAAAGAAAGGCAGGATGCTTAGTGAGATCAGAGGGATACACCTTGGCAGGAACTTTAGGAAATAGGCTGTAGAGATTGATGTTCTATGTTCAGCTTTAAGTTCTCACTCCCAAATGAAAACTTCACTAAGTGTTCAGTCCACTGATGTCTTTATGTCTGTGGATTCACGGGCACTGGGTGTGGGAGTTGGTAGTCAGTTCTCAAAAATCTATTGCTCTCCAATTTTGCCTATTTGGGACAGCAGAAAATAACATAACATGTAAAGCAACTGTACTCCAATAAACATTTAAGGAAATGAAAGAGATTAAAATACAATATTCAAAATTAGTTCAGTTCAGGCACTCAGTCATATCCGACTCTTTGTGACCCCATGAGCTGTAGCATGCCAGGACTCCCTGTCCATAACCAACTCCCAGAGCTTACCCAAACTCGTATCCATCCAGTCAGTGATGCCATCCAACCATCTGATCCTCTGTTGTCCCCTTCTCCTTCCGCCTTCAATCTTTCCCAGCATTCGGGTCTTTTCCAATCAGTCAGTTCTTTGCATCAGGTGACCAAAGTATTGGACTTTCAGCTTCAGCATCAGTCCTTCCAGTGAATATTCAGGACTGATTTCCTTTAGGATTGACTGGTTGGATCTCCTTGCAGTCCAAGGGACTCTCAAGAGTCTTCTCCAACACCACAGTTCAAAAACATTTGTTCTTTGGCACTCAGCTTTCTTTATAATTCAACTCTCACATCCACACATGACTACTGGAAAAACTATAGCTTTGACTAGACAGATTTTTAATATGCTTTTTAAATATGGTGTCTGTTTTTTAATATGCTGTCTAGGTTGGTCATAGCTTTTCTTCCAAGGAGTAAGTGTCTTTTAATTTCATAGCTGCAGTCACCATCTGCAGTGATTTTGGAGCCCCCCCTCCCCAAAAAATAAAGTCTCTCACTGTTTCCATTATTTCCCCATCTATTTGCCATGAAGTGATGGGACTGGATGCCATGATCTTAGTTTTCTGAATGTTGAGCTTCAAGCCAACTTTTTCACTCTCCTCTTTCACTTTCATCAAGAGACTCTTTAGTTCTTCTTCACTTGCTGCCATAATGGTGGTGTCGTCTGCATATCTGAGGTTATTGATATTTCTCCCTGCAATCTTGATTCCAGCTTGTGCTTTATCCAGTCCAGCATTTCTCATGATGTACTCTGCATAGAAGTTAAATAAGCAGGGTGATAATATATAGCCTTGATGTACTCCTTTCCCAATTTTGAACCAGTCCATTTTTCCATGTCTGGTTCTAACTGTTGCTTCTTGACCTGTATGCAGATTTCTCAAGAGGCAGGTCAGGTGGTCTGGCATTCTCATCTCTTCAAGAATTTTCCACAGTTTATTGTGATCCACATAATCAAAGTCTTTGGCGTAGTCAATAAAGCAGAAAAAAAAAAGGTGAGTGAAGTCGCTCAGTCGTGTCCGATTCTTTGCGAGTCCATGGACTGTACCTGCCAGGCTCCTCTGTCCATGGGATTTTTCCAGGCAAGAATACTGGAGTGGGTTGACATTTCTTTCTCCAGGAGATCTTCCCCATCCAGGGATCGAACCCGGGTCTCCCGCATTGTAGACAGATGCTTTACTGTCTGAGCCACCATGGAAGTAATAACACAGAAAAAGATGTTTTTCTGGAACTCTCTTGCTTTTCCTATGATCCAATGGATGTTGGCAATTTGATCTCTTGTTCCTCTGCCTTTTTTATATTCAAAATAGAGGGGGGGTATGAGAGACTAAGCCATACGAGCTGATCAAAAAAGTATTGTGTCGAGGGTTCCTTACTTCCCACAGCGATGGGAAGGTCCCAGTTGACTTCTGTGTTACATAGTGTTTGTCATTGTTGTTGTTGTTTAGTTCCTAAATCATGTCCAACTCTTTTGCAACCTCATGGACTATAGCCAACCAGGCTTCTCTGTACATAGGATTTTCCAGGCAAGAATACTGGAGTCCACGGCCATTTCCTTCTACAGGGGATCTTCCTGACTCAGTGGCCGAACCCATGTCTCCTGCATTGTCAGGCAGATTCTTTAACACTGAGCCATTAGAGCAGCATGTTACACAGTATAGACATACATAAATAATACTTATGAATAAGTCATATACACTGGCTTTAGCTAACTAGCTATGTGATTTTAGGCAAATTGCCAATCTTTTCCCATATATCAGCTCTTTCATATATGCCTCCATATTCATATATCAAACTGAAATTCAAAATGATAGTCTCATTGAGATGCATAGCATGAACCATCATATTTAGTTATATATTTAACCATATTGTCTATATATTTAAGCACCTTTCTACATTCATTACCATGATTATTTGCAAATGTCACTTCATTGTACATCCTGAAATAATACAAAAAGAATATATATACTCTTTTTAAAGCTACATTATCAACCTCTGATTTAGAAAATGACTTTCAATTTAATGAGGGTTTTGTGATTAGGCAGATCATGCACAACAGATAAAAGAAACTGAAAAACATTTCCAAGAGACCAAAAAGTTCATCACAAAGGCTTCTCTATACAGGTCAATGCAGCAAAGCAAACCTCATATCATTGTGCAGGCAGACTGTTGTCAGGTTTTCATGCTGCCCCATGAGTCCCCAAGGATGCCCTTGATCTTGCTGCAGATACTGTGGAGATGTGGGTGTGGTTTCTAATACAGAAACTGACTGTCTATGAATATTCATAGACACACTCTAGCTAAAACCCTCTGATGGTTTTCTGGGAACAGTTAAAATAGAAACAGTAAATTTTCTATAGCTCACCAGATACAGTTAGTTAAGAAGGAAGAATGTTAAACTCTTGGGAAGTGAACGTATACACCACCCCACTCCCAAGAGCAAATCTCCTCTGAATCAGCCTCCCCTGAATTATGGGGCTGCTGCTGCTGCTGCTCAGTCACCTCACTCGTGTCCGACTCTGTGCGACCCCATAGACGGTGGCCCACCAGGCTCCCCCGTCCCTGGGACTCTCCAGGCAAGAACACTGGAGTGGGTTGCCAGTTCCTTTTCCAGTGCATAAAAATGAAAAGTGAAAGTGAAGTCGCTCAGTCGTGTCCCCATGGACTGCAGCCTACCAGGCTCCTCTGTCCCTGGGATTTTCCAGCAAGAGTACTGGAGTGGGGTGCCATTGCCTTCTCCAGAATTATGGGGGTATGGGACTCTAAACAAATTGGTAAGAAACGAGGAGCACAATTTAGCCAGCTACCAAGCAACAGAATCACCTTCTTTCTTAAGATAGTATCTATAATTGGATACTTTTTGGATCCCCAGGATGGGTCCCAAAACTCAGATAGACTCAAACCTATTTATTTTGATGAAACTGTCCACCTAAAGGTGTCATTTTCCTCTGAGTCATCAGCTGATCTTTGTGAGAGTTGGGAAAAATACAAAGCTGTAAAAATAAGCCAAAATGCTTTTAATCCTCTACACAAAATTAAAATTACAAACAGTTATTATGTACTTATCATATATAAATTCCCTTATGAAAATTTTAAACCGGTCTACTTATCTTTCTAACCTATTAATATATAATACTTGTTTTTTCCTTTCTGACTTACTTCACTCTATATGACATGTTCTAGGATGAACTCAATATTTTTAAGACTTTTTAAAGAGCAGTTTTAGGTTCACAGCAAAATTGAGGGGAAGGTACAGAGGTTTCCCATATACTTGCTGCACAGCCTCCCCCATTATCAACATCACCACCGGAGTGGTACATTTGTTTAAACTGATGAGCCTACGTTGATATATCGTAAGTATCCAAAGTCCATAGCTTACGTTGGAGTTCACTCTTGGCGTTGTACATTTTGTGCATTTGATCCACTGTATAGTAACATGTATCCATCATTACAGTATCATACAAAATATTTTCACTGGCCTAAAGATTTCTTGTGCTTCATCTATTCTCTCCACACTCACAACCACAAATCCTTTTACCTTCCACATAGTTTTGCCTTGTCCAGAACATCATATAGTTGGAATCATGCAGTATGGAGCCTTTTCAGATTGACTTCTTTCACTCAGGAATGTGCATTTAAGTTTCTTCTCTGTCATTTTATTCTTGATAGCTCCTTGCCTGAATAATATTCCATTGTTTGGATGTATCCCTATACATTTAACTGTTTATCTACTGAAGAACATCTTGAATGCTTCCCAATTTTAGTAATGATGAATAAAGCTTCCACAAATGTTTGTGTGTAGGTTTTTGCATAAACATGTTTCAACTTCTTTGGGCAAGGAGTACCGAAGAGTGCGGTTGCTGAATCCTATGCAGAGGATGTTTAGTTTTGTTTTTTCTTTTTTTAATTTTCTTTACTTTATTGTGTTGGTTTTGCCATACATTGACATGAATCTGCCATGGATATACATATGTTCCCCTTCCAGAACCCCCCCCCTCCTCCCTCCCGATTCCCTCTCCCTGAGTCATCCTGGTGCACCAGCCCCGAACATCAAACCTGGGCTGGCGATTGATTAGACATATGATAATTAATATGTTTCAGTGCCATTCTCCCATATCATCCCACTCTTGCCCTCTTCCACAGAGTCCACGAGACTGTTCTATACATCTGTGTTTCTTTTGCTGTCTCGCATGCAGGGTTCTCGTTAACATCTTTCTAAATTCCATATATATGCGTTAGTATACTGTATTTTTGTTTTTCTTTCTGGCTTACTTCACTCTGGATAATAGGCTCCAGTTTCGTCCACCTGAGTAGAACTGATTCAAATGAATTTTTTTTTTAATGCTGAGTAATATTCCATTGTGTATATGTACCACAGCTTTCTTATCCATTCGTCAGTTGATGGGCATCTAGGTTGCTTCCATGTCCTGGCTATTGTAAACAATGCGGCGATGAACATTGGGATACACGTGTCTCTTTCAATTCTGGTTTCCTCGGTGTGTATGCCCAGCAGTGGGATTGCTGGGTCATATGGCAGGTCTATTTGCAGTTTTTTAAGGAATCTCCACACTGTTTTCCATAGTGGCTGTCCTAGTTTGCATTCCCACCAACAGTGTAAGAGAGTTCCCTTTTCTCCACATCCTCTCCAGCATGTATTACTTGTAGACTTTTGAATGGCAGCCATTCTGACTGGTGTAAAGTGGTACCTCATTGTGGTTTTGATTTGCATTTCTCTGATAATGAGTGATGTTGAGCATCTTTTCATGTGTTTGTTAGCCATTTTTATGTCTTCTTCGGAGAAATGTCTGTTAAGTTCTTTGGCCCACTTTTTGATTGGGTCGTTTATTTTTCTAGAATGGAGCTGCAGGAGTTGCTTGTATATTTTTGAGATTAATTGTTTGTCTGTTGCTTCATTGGTTATTATTTTCTCCCATTCTGAAGGCTGTCTTTTCATCTTCCTTATAGTTTCCTTTGTTGTGCAGAAGCTTTTAATTTTAATTAGGTCCCATTTGTTTATTTGTGCTTTTATTTCTGATATTCTGGGAGGTGGGCCATAGAGGATCCTGCTTTGGTTTATGTCAGAGAGTGTTTTGCCTATGTTTTCCTCTAGGAGTTTTATAGTTTCTGGTCTTATGATTAGATCTTTGATCCATTTTGAGTTTATTTTTGTGTATGGTGTTAGAAAGTGTTCTAGTTTCATTCTTTTACAAGTGGCTGTCCAGTTTTCCCAGCACCACTTGTTAAAGAGATTGTCTTTTCTCCATTGTATATTCTTGCCTCCTTTGTCAAAGATAAGGTGTCCATAGGTGAGTGGATTTATCTCTGGGCTTTCTATTTTGTTCCATTGATCTATATTTCTGTCTTTGTGCCAGTACCATACTGTCTTGATGACTGTGGCTTTGTAATACAGCCTAAAGTCAGGTAGGTTGATTCCTCCAGTTCTATTCTTCTTTCTCAAGATTGCTTTGGCTATACGAGGTTTTTTGTATTTCCATACAAGTTGTGAAATTATTTGTTCTAATTCTCTGAAAAAGACCTCTGGTAGCTTGATAGGAATTGCATTGAATCTATAGATTGCTTTGGGTAGTATACTCATTTTCACTATATTGATTCTTCCAATCCACGAACACGGTATATTTCTCCATCTATTTGTGTCCTCTTTGATTTCTTTCATCAGTGTTTTATAGTTTTCTATATATAAGTCTTCTGTTTCTTTAGGTAGAAATACTCCTAAGTATTTTATTCTTTTTGTTTCAATGGTGAATGGAATTGTTTCCTTAATTTCTCTTTCTGTTTTCTCATTGTTAGTGTATAGGAATGCCAGAGATTTCTGTGTGTTGATTTTGTATCCTGAAACTTTACTATATTCACTGATTAGCTCTAGTAATTTTCTGGTAGAGTCTTTAGGGTTTTCTATGTAGAGGATCATGTTGTCTGCAAACAGTGAGAGTTTTACTTCTTCTTTTCCAATCTGGATCCCTTTTATTTCTTTATCTGCTCTGATTGCTGTGGCCAAGACTTCCAAAACTATGTTGAATAGTAGTGGGGAGAGTGGGCACCCTTGTCTTGTTCTTGACTTCAGGGGAAATGCTTTCAGTTTTTCACCATTGAGGATAATGTTTGCTGTGGGTTTGTCATATATAACTTTTATTATGTTGAGTTATGTTCCTTCTATTTCTGCTTTTTGGAGGGTTTTTATCATAAATGAATGTTGAATTTTGTCAAAGGCTTTCTCTGCATCTATTGAGATAATCATGTGGTTTTTATTTTAAAAAAAAGAAAAAAGCCATCAAACTATTTTCCAAAGTAGCTGCACTATTTTACATTCCCACCAGCAATGAATGAGAGTTCCTATCACTTCACATTCCTCACCAGCATTTGGGATTGTCAGTGTTCCAGATTTTGGCCATTCTAATAGATACACAATGGTATTTTGTTATTTTTTTAAATTTGAATTTCTCTCATCAGATATGATGTGAAGTATCTTTTCATATGTTTGCTTTCCATCTATACCTCTTCTTTTGAGAAGTGTCTGTTTAGTTCTTTGACCCATTTTTTAATTGGGTTGTTTTCTTATTGTTAGGTTTTATGATATTTTTGTGTACTTGGGCTAATAGTCTTTTATCATATATGTTTTCTGTAAATAGTTTGTCCTAATATGTGTCCTGTCTTATTATTCTCTTGACTTTGTTTCTCATAGCAGAAGTTTTTAATTTTAAACAAGTCCAGCTTATCAATTATTTCTTTCAGGGGTTGTGCCTTTAGTGTTATATCTAAAAAGTCACCATCATACTCAAGGTCATCCATATCTTGTCTTATGTTATCTTCTAGAAGTTTTGTAGTTTTATATTTTACAGTTATGGGTCTATTTCTGGGCTCTCTACGCTCTTCCATTAATCTATTTGTGCATTCTTTTGCCAATAACACACTGTCTTGATCATTGCAGTTTTAGAGTAAGTCTTGAAGTGGGGTAGTGTCAGTCCACCAACCTAGTTCTTCTCTTTCAATATTGTGTTGGCTATTCTGGCACAATATAATTAAATGCATATTTTATATATCTAAGAGTATTAGTATCTTACTATATACTGTTGATAACTTTTTTCATGTTAGATCAAGATCATGCTCCCAGCAGAATTCCCTGGCAGTCCAGTGGTTAAGACTTCATCTTCCAATTGATTCGATCCCTGGTTGGGGAGCTAAGATCCCACAAACCTTGAGGCCAAAAAGCAAAACATAAAACAGGATCAATATTGTAACAAATTCAATAAAGACTTTAAACAATTGGTCTACAATAAAAAAAAGATCTTAAAAAAAGAAATTATTGTCTCCAATCTTTAGCAATGATCTCAAAATTCCACATTATGGATATACTATCACATATTTAAACAATTTTTTTAGATATTAAGTACTTTCAAATTTTTGCTATCATAAAGAAAAATATAGCAAGCATTCTTGTATATAAATCTTTGTAGACCTCTTTAGATAATGTCCTATGAATAAAGTTCTTGATTAGAATTTTAGCCAGGATAATCTTAACAAAATTTTGGAAATTCTACCAGAATTTTCACTCAGAAATGAACACTTCTTCTTTCCCTACATTTTCACCACCATTAATAATTAAAACTATGGTCATGGTAATGAAAGCAAAAAGCTTTAATCTGCATTCTTTGATTGCTAGGGAAGTCAAAATCCTTTCTGATTATTTCCTCTTTCCTCCCTCTTTCCTTTATCTTCTCTAGCCTCCTCTCTTTTCCTTCTATTTTTTTTTCTTTCTGTATTTTGATAATGGTTGTATTATATTCTCTCTCTATCATTATCAGATACAGTTTTTGGGCATGTGCATTTTTTGTTAAATGAATTGGAAAGCTTATCATCCTTGTTTTTCCTACTAATCTGACAATTTGTCATGGACATTAAATCTTGAAAGTTCAAAGTAAAAATGGGTCTGGAATTAGTTGGAACTATAGTATTTTTCAGATGAAATTTTTCTAACCAAAAAAAAAAAAAGTCCCTTTTGCCATATCCATGGTCACCTCATTTCTACTATTTTTAAGCCCATTGAAGTAAAAAAAAATTGTGAGATAACTGTACATTTCTTTTCTCAAGACAAATAAAATGTGTCAAGAGTTCTATATATGATTATTTACTAAAAAACTCCTTTTGTTTCATTGGTCATGTATTCCATTTTTACCCTTCATTTTACAATAATAAATCATCTAACGTTATTTTAGAATAAAGATGTTGAAAATAAACTCTTAAAATGTTTGATTTTCTTAAAACAAAGTACACATTGAGTACATGTTGAAAATATTATTGCTCATGCCCACTCCTGAACAGTATGAGTCAGTACTCTGTTTGCATCTAAAGTCCAGTGTGATTTCTATCTTCAAATAAATTTGGAAAATTCTACTTTGTGACCAAGAGAAAGTCATGCAAACAGTAGGTCTAAAATCCAAGAAAATAGCACCAGAAGCATAGAGAATAATGTATTCCCCTTTTATGTGAAAGACAGTTAATATTTTCCTATTCCTAATTATTACAGAGTTGGACATGACTGAGTGACTGAACACCAACAAAGATAATTTTAAAAGTTTGAGCAAACCACACATGACATGCAAAAATAGATATCTTTCCCAAATTATTAGAGAAAGCCAAACCAAATAAGAAAACTTAGCTAAAAAAGAAAAACAGAGAAAAGATAAAATGGGAGGAAAGAAGACCAAACATGAGTTATGGTAAAATATTTAATCAAGATACTCCGATTATTCCTACAGAGTGGTTAACAAAAGCAAAGAACAGCACTGTTATTAATGCTTAATCACTGGAAGTCTGAGAGGCAAAACCAAAGTTCATTCTAATTTATGTTTTTATTGACTAGATGACTAAGTATATTTTCATATAGTTATTTTCTATATGAATTATTTAAATTACATAGTCAAAATTTCTCTGCACTATTTGCTCATTAAAAAAATAAAATGTATCACCTAGTATGTGGCAGACACTGTTCTTAGAACTTACAACACAGTAATACATTTACTCTACCATTGAAATACTCATTTTACTTATCTGTAATAGATTTCATTTGGTAGGAATATCGAATCCTTATCTTTAACATGAAAATGATTTTTCCAGTTTTTGTTTTTTTCAGTTTTTTTTAAACATTATCATGATTGTTATTTACTAACACGATGATTCCTCTCCACCCCCTACCCTGTCTCCAACCTCCACCCTCCCGCCATGGTCAAAATTGTCATCACTTCTCTATAGAGTTTTTCCCATAGTGCCACGCTGAGGTATTATAATATTCCCTTAATATTTATCAAAGCACTATTTTGTTCTAGTTACATTTTTTTAATGGGTAATAACTTTTTATTTTTATTTTTTACTTTTCTTTACTTTCTTGTGTTGGTTTTGCCATATCTAGTTACATTTTTAATCAACTTCAATTTATTTTTTATAAGTTAAGAAGGAGGGAACCAACTTTGTTTTGTTGAAATTCCTAGTCATTTATCCAAATGACATTCATTGATTAATCAATCCTTTGCTAAATGACTTGGAAAGGCCATCCCAAAATGTATAAGAGATCTGCAATCAAAAGATTTTGCAAAATAAATTTTATAGTGTACTTATATATCTTTTAGAGATTAAAAAACATTGAGTACAGATAAGTAGTTACATCTTCCCACACAACTCAACTTATTTAATGGCATCCAGCTAGTAATCTCAGATCTCTAGACTGCAACCAAGAGCATGCTGAAGGAAAAGAAGCCTGTAGTCATCTATATTCCACATGATAAAGAGTATGCATTAAATCTCAGCCTCTTACTTATAATCCACATTTTCTCAGTCAAGTGACCATGAATATAGAACTCTTGATTCACTACGATCAGAAAGTATGAAAGGCATTAAATCTAAAAGAAGGCTTATAGATAGCAGTAAAAAATTATGCTAAACCCTGACAGTAATGTGAAAGAGAAAGGCAGAGTAAAAAAAAAAAAAATTCTGAGGAATAAAGAACACAATGGTTGAAGGTCACTTATTATAGTGATAAATAATTCTACTTACTTCAAGATGCTATAAAAATTGATTCTCATGCCATTAATAATAAGTCATAAGTAAACAACAGATTTTTACATGATATTCAGCTAGAACTGGCAAAAATCAGATAATCCATCTTTTAGAACTGACAAGATATATATAAATGCTAAAGCATTATGCTTTAGTATCTCCACATGTGCTTTTGTGGAACACATTTGATAGATACTAGACCATAAGAGTTTCCCATTGTTTGGTGAGGATACAATTCTATTGCTATGCAATCAAGGATTAATTTGGGGGCTTCCTGGGTGGCTTACTGGTAAAGAATCCACCTGCCAATGCAGGAGACCTGAGTTCAATCTCTGATTTGTGAAGGTCCTCTGGAAAGAAGGCAACCCATTCCAGTATTCTTGTCTGGAGAATCCCATGGACAGAGGAGCCTGGTGGGCTACAGTCCATGGGGTTGCAAAGAGTTGGACATGACTAGCGACTGACAAAGGGTTAATTTAATAGGCTTGGGTTCCTAAATCCTGCACATTCCAAAGGATGGACTGCCCCTTGCAAGTTTTTGTGAGAGAACCTCTAAGTCTCTGTAATTTCCTGTTTGATAAGAGTATCTTTAAATACCTGGGGACTTAAGACAAATCAGATTTATAACAATAATGTGATGAGCACATATTTTTATTTGCTTGGGGTCTTGGTGTTGGTATATCAGTGTGACCTCTGGGTGGTTGGAGGAGGGAGAGAGGCTGAGTAGCTAAGGCCGGTCTTGTAGGCACTCTATGCCTATAGGACTGACTTATTGAGAAAATAAAAGCCCTAGACTCCAAAGCACAGGTGAATTTTTCCATTAGCAACACTTTGGATGCATTGTCCCATATCATTGCTGGGAGAGGTAGGTGCTATCTATATGACTATCCTGGGAGATCACAATAGTAAAGTTAAGCCTGGTTTCTCCTGGACCACTTCACTATGCACCTTTTTCTTTGCTTATTTTAATCTGTATGATTTCATTTTGTAATAAATGTTCACCATGAGGATGACAGTTTTACTGAGCTCCGTGAGTCCTTGTAGAAAATCACTAAATCTGGAGGTGGTCTTGAAATCCTTGACACAGTTGCTGAGACAACTAAAAATCTTTAAGAAGTATGTTAAGTGTCACAGGAAGTACTGAAATGTAAGTTTGGAAATGGCTACCATGGAAATCTTAGCAACAGCTGGAGCTGGATCCTGACTTCTGGATTTCATGTGTATCAGTAACTGAGTGGAAGCTGCATGCCAGAAGCATTGTACCCAAAGAACAGACCTAGTCCAGATGTGGAATAAACCAGGATGATTCAGAGAGGTCCAGAGGGGTCCAGCCTAGTGCTCAGGGCTAGAGGTGAGGAGACACACATGGATGCTAAGTCGCTACATTCCTGTCTGTCCAAGAGATTTTCCAGGCTCCTCTGTCCACGGGATTTTGCAGGCAAGAATACTGGAGTGGATTGTCATTTCCTCCTCCAGGGGATCTTCCCAACCCAGGGATCAAATCTGTATCTCTTATGTCTTTTCTGCATTGGTAGGCAGGTTCTTTATCACTAGAGCCACCTGGGAGGGTACAGTTTGAGCCAGACATTTGGGTTTATAACTACACCCTCCTTTTTCTGATATAAGGGGTTAAGTTAACCTTCCTGTGCCTCCACCTCTCACCTGTTAGATGGGAATAATTGTAGGTTGTTTGAACATTGGTTTAACACATGCAAACGTTAAAACAGTGTGTACCTAAAAGCTTAACAATTGTTAGCTATTAATATTATTGTGATTATATTGTTTTGTGGCTAGAAATTCAAGAACCCTATCACAGAAATGAAGATGAAGTTATTTAGTTAATTTAGGAAAGAAAAGTTCCTTGGTCACTTAACAAGAATAGACTAGTCTTGAGGTATACTTAAAGTATATTAAAACAATATTTCTAAATAAATATATTAAAACAGAAAATTTTAAGAAGAAACCATCAACAATATTAATCTAGAGATGTAAGTATTTATTCATAAGCTGTACTAATTTGTCTTTTCTGAATATTCACATTCAGGATTTATCATTTTTAAAAAATTTTAAACAAATAAAAGTTTGTTTTGGAGTATAGCTTTTTTACAATGTTGTGTTAGTTTCTAGTCTACAGCAAAGTGAATCATCTATACATATACATATACCCCCTCTTTTATGGATTTCTTTCCCACTTAGGTCACCAAAGAGCATTGAGTAGTGTTCCCTGTGCTATATGGTAGGTTCTCATTAGTTATCTGTTTTATGTGTAGCATCGATAGTATATTTATGTCAATCCCAAATTCCCATATTCTGGCTTCTTTCTTTTACAAATTTATTTTCATCAGCTATATTGCCAGGGTGAGATTACTGCTTTAAAAAATATTAATGTTTTTATGATTGTGCTATTTCTTGGTGACTCGGACAGTAAAGCATCTGCCTATAATGCAGGAGACCCAGGTTCAATCCCTGGGTCAGGGAGATTCTCTGGAGAAGGAAATGACTACCCGCTCCAATATTCTTGCCCAGAGAATGCCATGGATAGAGGAGCCTGGCAGGCTACAGTCCATGGTGTTGCAAAGAGTCACACATGACTGAGTGACTAAAATTTAATTTATAATAATATTGTTTTATAACAAACTACACTCCATAATTCAGTGCCAGCTAAGCAGGTACTAGGTGAGATTCTAGGATCCTTCATTTGATTTGATGGAGGTAACCACCTATGCCACCTACAAGTTCTGTGACATGGCACTCATCACTGAAGTTCCTTGGCACTACATACCTCTATAGAATTGCAGTGAGGACCACATCAAGATCATATGCATTTTGGAAAATTAGATGAGAAAATGCACAAAGGGTTGTCAGATTTAGCTCCAAGAGTACTCCAAAAATGTGTTGTATATGCTAATATTTATTCTGAGTAGGTACTTTGTGCTTTATGTAGAGATTCAGGCAGAAGTGTAGAGATTCAAGGGTTTAACAAATACTGAGATACAGGTAAGTGTAGGTACATAAGCATGAAATTACATGTGTCTCAAGATCCTTATGGGCCAATAAGGAGACAGACATATATAAAGATGCAACACAGCAGAGACAAATGTGTTGTTATTCAGTCACTCAGTCATGTCTGACTCTTTGCAACCCCATGGACTGCACACACCAGGCTTCCTTGTACTTCATCTCCTAGAGTTTGCTCAAACTCATGACCATTGGATGAATGATGCCTACAACCATCTCCTCCTCTGCAACTGTGTTGTGGAAAGACATTTCAGGTAGAGGATACAGTAAGTCCTAGTTTGTGCAAAGGTGTGATGAGCATATTTAAGGGACAGTGAAAATTAAAGTTTCCGGAAACTGGAAACTAAGCTATGTGGGCGGAGATGAAGTGGGTCAGAGAGGACACCCAGGTACTGGAACTGAATCTATTTCCCCTCAATTTCATCAACATTTCCTTAGTTGCTTTCCTAAAGGCAGAGAGTGTACAGGCATTTGGAGTCTCTGCCTTTAAGCTTTCCCCTTAGACTGCAGTCTGTTCCTTCAGAAGCTAAAACAAATTACCCTTATTGGCAGATGGCTGAGACGACTGCAGCTAAGGCTGTCTGGTACGCCTGCATTTCCAATGAGATCCTTCTGATTTATTTCATCTGCAGTAATTAAACTCGCCTTTCCTTGCAGCAATGACTTCAAAATGCCAGGAGCTCTGGGTCTCATTGAAGAAGTTTGTCGTTGTTACTGCCGGGTTACCCAGGGACAATTCCTGCTGTGGCCATTTCAGATTGTCACCTGCAAACCCTAGGAAAGAAGCCCTCAGCTGTCATACTGAGGTGCATCCCACAGCCATTCCATCCATCAGAATCAAAGACTGAAAATGCTCTCATCTCTCTCTTTGTATTACAATAAAAACATTGACTCCATCCTAAGATGTGCTTGTCAGGGTTTCCCAGGATAATAACAAGGGGACAGAGCTGTGTCAAGCTATAGAGAAAAGAACCATTTGGTAACATTGTATTCACCTAAAGGATGCAAGGGGCTTTCTGGGTGACTCAATGATAAAGAATCTGCCTGCCAATGCAGGAGACACAGATTCAATCCCTGGGTTGAGAAGATCCCTTGAAGAAGGAAATAGCAACCCACTCCTGTATCCTTGCTTGGGAAATCCCATGCACAGAGGAGCCTAGCTACAGTCCATGGGGTCACAAAGATTCAGATATGACTGAGCAACTGAGCAAAGGATGAAAAATATAGAGACTTCAAACCAAAATAAATAAATAAATAAACTTCTTAAGCATAAAAGAATGCAATTAATGCTAGATTTCCACTTAAGAAATCCATAGGTGGGATTTCTCTGGTGGTCCAGTGGTTTAAACTTCACCTTTCAATGCAGGGGTACAGGTTTGATCCTTGGTCAGGAAGCTAAGATCCTACATGCCTATGGCCAAAATAAATAAATAATATTGTAACAAATTCAATTAAAGTGAAAATCCCTTAGTTGTATCTGACTCTTTGTGATCCCATGGACTATACAGTCCATGGAATTCTCCAGTCCAGGATACTGGTGTGGATAGTCATTCTTTTCTCCAGGAGATCTTCCTAACCCAGGGACTGAACCCAGGTCTCCCACATTGCAGTTAGATTCTTTACCAGCTGAGCTACCAGTGAAGTCCAAAACGAATTCAATGAAGACTTTAAAAATGGTAGACATCAAAAAAAAAAAAAAAAAAAAGAAGAAGAAGAAGAAGAAGAAAAGAAATCCACAGACATTTGAATTAAGTTTTTATCTCCCCACCTTCAATAGCATGCTTTGATTGTCTCATTGAATACTACAGGCATAGCAAGAATGGTTCAGAAAAGACAAATGAAGCCAAGTGAAAGGCACATGCAGTAGAAACACTCTGTACAATGTTACTGGAACAGATCATTCTGAGCAGGTCATTCTTCAGATAAAACTCAAAGCAGATAGCCAGATATAATACTGTGATTTATGATAAGAAATACCTATTTGGTCTTAGGTCACTGTTGTTCCTGGCACAGAGCTTATAAAACCTTTGTTATTTCCTGTAATGAGCACAATAAAAATGTTTTTCTTTATGATTATGAGGTGACTTTTGGCAAACCCCTAAGGATGGACACTGGTTGCCAGTAGAACTAACCTTGGGATTAGAGGATTGGAACTTTCAGTAGCACGCTCCTGACCTCACAGGGAGTGGGGGGGGGCTGCAATTACTCAGGGCCAATGACTTAATCAATTGGTGCCTAGGTAATGAAGCCTCCATAAAACCCCAAGAGCAGGATTCAGAGAGCTTCCAGGTTGGTGAGTACCTGGAGGTAATGCACCCCAACTCCATGGGGACAGACGCTCCCATGCTCAGGACCCTCCCAGATCTTACCCTACAGATGTTTTCATCTGGATGTTACCTTCAACATTCTTTGTAAGAATTCTGTAATCTGATGAGTAAACTGATTTCCTGAGTTCTGTGAGCCTTTCTTGCAGATTAATCAACCAAGGAGGGGAGTCATGGGAACCTTTCATTTATATGCAGCCAGAGGCACAGATATGAACCCACTCTTAAGATGGTCATCTGAAGAGGAAGCGGACTTGTAGGACTGAACCCAGCTTAACCTGCGGAATCTGATGTTAAGTCCAGGTAGATAGTATCACAATCGAGTTAAATTTATGGGATATTTGATGAATGTCCCCAGGAAATCAATGTGTAAAAAAATCAACTACATAGATTCGAATTGGTGTCTGAATTGTACCAAGTTAAATGGCTAGGTGAGGGAGAATGAAAGAAGCACTTGTTGTGGCAACCAGTAAGGTTTGTTAAGACTGGACAGAAAGTGTGTGGTGGAAGTGGTTGGAAATAACATTTATAATTGTTGCTCTTCTTGTTGTTTAGTTGCTAAGTCATTTCCAACCCCATGGACTGTAGCCTGCCAGGCTCCTTCTGTCTGTGGGATTTTTCAGGCAAGAATACTGGAGTGGGTTGCCATTTCCTTCTCCAGGGCAACTTTCTGACCCAGGGATCAAAACCACATCTCCTTTATTGGCAGGCAGGGTCTTTACCACTGAGCCACCTGGGAAGCCCAGCCATTAAAATTATTGTTATACAATTATAGTTATATGGCCAACATCTTGCTCACTTAATCCATTCAGGGCACTGAGCAAAGTCTGTTAAATGTCTTATTTCATTTAATCCTCACCAGGGCCCTGTGAGGTAGAACATTCATTATCCATTATCCCAGTTTTGAAGAGGAGTGAACTGAGATGCAGAGGCTATGATGCACTGGTCAAGGTCATTGAGCTCAATAGCTAGGCAAAGTCCAAGTGATGAACTGTCTTATATTCTGAGTTAGACTTCAAGTTTTCCTCTGAAAGCAATGGGGATACATGGAAGGATTTTAACTAAAAGAGTGGTAGATCTGCATTTTATAAAGATAGACTTGGGATGAAGGTGGAGGCAGAACAGGGGAGTCAGAGGCTGAGAAAAGCAAATTAAGACCAATTAGAAAGCCTTAGGCCACATTGAGATAAAGGATGAGCAGAATTTGGGAAAGGAATCACTTTGAATGACATAATAAACAAACTTTTTTTGTTTATTTGGACCATCATTGGCAATTCAAGAACTACAGCAATGTTATAAAGCAGATATTAACAACATTTTATTATTTTGTATTTCCCAAAGGATGATGGGAATCTGCACAATTAGGCACGGTTCACACACTCGTAAATATTTATTTGGCAATTTGGTAAATCTGCTTAGTGATTAGTAGACCAAGTTATTTTAAATTCATGGGCCAGGGTCATTAAGAACAAGAAAATTGCCTCTCTTGTTGCATTATATGTATGTTAATTCCAAGCAGGAAGATTTATTTAGCAGCCTTTGTTGTAGAGCTTATAAACAACAGTTTTAAAAATTGAGACAACATAAACAGCTTCATTTTGACACTACATGAGTCACCCTCTGC
Source organism: Antilocapra americana (assembly GCA_007570785.1). NCBI lineage: Eukaryota > Metazoa > Chordata > Mammalia > Artiodactyla > Antilocapridae > Antilocapra > Antilocapra americana. The sequence goes on along the minus strand of ML661897.1, from coordinate 27,644,587 downwards.
AAAAAAGGACAGATTTCTACAGCCCCAGACTAATAGTCTGCTTATAAGGAGTCAAAACTCATTTTCTATCACCATCTCTTAGCTCATGTCCTTGAAATACAAAGTTACAGATCTCTGTGTGTGTGCCTGCTAAGTCACTTCAGTCGTGTCCGACTCTTTGCAACCCTTTGAATGTAGCCCGCCAGGTTTCTCTGTCCTTGGGATTCTCCTGGAAAGAATACTGGAGTGGGTTGTCATTTCCTCCCCCAGGGGATCTTCCTTACCCAGGGATGCAAGTCTCTTGCATGTCCTGCATTAGCAGGCAGGTTTTTTTTTCTTTACCACTAGCACCACCTGGAAAGCCCTACAGATCTCTAGGGGCATTGCAATTAAAATTTGGTTAGCATCCCCAGAAACAGATTCCCTTCATTTCTTTCTCATATATTCATGAATACAGGTCAAGGGCAAATTTGCACTAGTCTTGGCTTTCCCCCTAAAAAAAAAGAAAAAGAGAAAACAGTAAAAGCAGTAGCTACTTACAATTTTCCAGGGAAACCAGGATGAGAAACACTTGAGCCCCATTTACCTGTCTTCCAAGTACCTTTCCCCACAATACTAACAGCACCTTAGGGACTCAAGACATGAAATAGAATGATTCAAAACTTTGTAGGAAGGCTAACAGGAAATTAAGTTCTTGCTACATTTTTTTTTCTGTATTTTTAATTACCTTTATTTCACCAACATAACATATATGTGTCTTATATACACAATTCTTAAATTTCATTTTCAATTTTCAACAATCCAAATACACAATATAGTATAATCTTAAGAATACAAAGCACACAGTGTACAGGAAAACTGAGAAAATAGGTTGCCAGCAGTTAGTCACTAGTGATTGTATAGACTTGCCTTTTAATGTTTTCTATTGAAATTTTTAAATGTCCTGCCATGGCTCTGTAAGAATAGAGCTGCAGGGAATGGGAAGCAATAAAAACAAAATGGATCCAAAGCTAAAAAGAGTCAAGAAGGAAAATTCAATTCTGTATTTTAAATCTTAAAAATTGTAATTTGTAAATAGATTTGTTGCTTGTGTTGAATTTTCATAAATCATGTTCAAAACAGGCTTCATATTTAGAAGATTGGACAGCTTTTTGAGAAATGCAAAGTAAAACTTAGGATGGGAAAAGTAATTGAAATCCATATAGATTATCTTGACCAGCTCCCTAAATCTTAAAAGGGGCAAGAAGCCATAAAGTTGTAATATATACAAGAAGGACATCATGTAAAGTTTCTGAGCACTTTTTAAAAAAACGACCCACCTCCCAGAATATCGGAAATAAAAGCACGAATAAACAAATGGGACCTAATTAAAATTAAAAGCTTCTGCACAACAAAGGAAACTATAAACAAGGTGAAAAGACAGCCTTCAGAATGGGAGAAAATAATAGCCAATGAAGCAACGGACAAACAATTAATCTCAAAAATATACAAGCAACTCCTGCAGCTCCATTCTAGAAAAATAAACGACCCAATCAAAAAGTGGGCCAAAGAACTTAACAGACATTTCTCAGAAGAAGACATAAAAATGGCTAACAAACACATGAAAAGATGCTCAATATCACTCATTATCAGAGAAATGCAAATCAAAACCACAATGAGGTACCACTTTACACCAGTCAGAATGGCTGCCATCCAAAAGTCTACAAGCAATACATGCTGGAGAGGATGTGGAGAAAAGGGAACCCTCTTACACTGTTGGTGGGAATGCAAACTAGGACAGCCACTATGGAGAACAGTGTGGAGATTCCTTAAAAAACTACAAATAGACCTGCCATATGACCCAGCAATCCCACTGCTGGGCATACACACCGAGGAAACCAGAATTGAAAGAGACACGTGTATCCCAATGTTCATCATCGCATTGTTTACAATAGCCAGGACATGGAAGCAACCTAGATGCCCATCAACTGATGAATGGATAAGAAAGCTGTGGTACATATACACAATGGAATATTACTCAGCATTAAAAAAAAATTCATTTGAATCAGTTCTACTCAGGTGGACGGAACTGGAGCCTATTATCCAGAGTGAAGTAAGCCAGAAGGAAAAACAACAATACAGTATACTAACGCATATATATGGAATTTAGAAAGATGGTAACGAGAACCCTGCATGCGAGACAGCAAAAGAAACACAGATGTATAGAACAGTCTCGTGGACTCTGTGGAAGAGGGCAAGAGTGGGATGATATGGGAGAATGGCACTGAAACATATTAATTATCATATGTGAAATCAATCGCCAGCCCAGGTTTGATGCTTGGGGCTGGTGCACCGGATGACTCAGGGGGAGGGAATTGGGAGGGAGGAGGGAGGGGGGTTCTGGAGGGGGAACATATGTATACTCATGGCGGATTCATGTCAATGTATGGCAAAACCAACACAATAAAGTAAAGAAAATTTAAAAATTAAAAAAAATAAAAATAAACTAAACCTAATGAGGGTAGAAAAATAAATAAATAAAAATAAAAAGTTTTTAAAAAAAATGTTCATAATCTAATCACCCAGAGAAATTTGTGTTGACATTTTGCTATTTTCACAAACACAATAATTTGGTCACATTTTCTTGAAGCATGCTTTTTTGCTTAGCAATGTGTTGTGAAGATTTTAATGTATATAAATTTTATTCTAAACCATGAAAAAATAAATAAATAAAGACATAGGAATAACTGTTAAAAAAAAAAACAAAAAAATCATAACATATACACCAAAATGTGCACAGACTTTAAATGTATAAGTCGTTGTATTTTTACAGTGTTCCCATCCATGATAAGAGTGACCAATAATTGGAACTTGGCCATCACTTCAATCACTACTTTCTCTTGAATGATGGTGCTGTGGATAATGTTTGTACCTTCTCAAAATTCACTGGTTGAAGCTCTTACCTTTAGTGTGAGGGCATTTGGAGATGGGATTTAGGGAGATAATTAGGGTTAGATGAGACCATGAGGGTGGGGCCCCCATGATGGGACTAATGCCCTTAAAGAAGAGATACATTAGACCCTAATCTCTCCTTATATATGCACAAAAAGGAGATCTTGTGCAAAGACAGCAAGATGGCACTTATACAAGCCAAGAGGAGAGGCCTCAAAATGAAAACTGACACCTGGATCTTGGACTCTCCAGCCTCCAGAAAAGAACAAATTTATGTTGAATAAGCCACCCAATTCACAATATTTTGTTATGTCAGCCCAAGCAGACTGAGATAAATAGTAACCACTGTTCTGACCTCTAACAGCATAAATTATTCTTCCTTGTTTTTTAATTTTGTATAACTAGAATTACACAGTATGCATTCTGCATATTTGGTTTTTTGCCTTGATACAATGAGAAATTCATCCATATTTACAAGATAAGGAAATGCATTTTGTATTTTTAGTCTACAGAAAGGTTTCTTTCTTTTTCTTTTTTAACTCTGAATGGTGTTGAATTTTCTCAAATGTTTTTTCTGCATCAAGAGAAAAGATAATTTGATTTCCCTCACACATTCCATTTTCCTGCTAATATGAAGAATTGCTGAATTGGTTGATTTTCAAATATTAGCTTACTCATATTCATGGAGAGAGATTAGTCAAGATCCATTATCATATATAATTATATATATATATATATATATATATGTCTGTGTGTGTAGCTGAATAAACTATGCTAAAATTTTGTTAAGAATTTTGCATCTATGTCCATGAGAAAGATTGCTGTGCAATGTCATTATCAGGTTCTGAATTCTAGGTTATACTGGCCTCAAAAAGAACAGGGAATTATTCCTTTTGTTTTCATTCCTTGATAATATTTTTAAATTGGTGGGATTTTTTCCTTAAATATTTGGAAACATTCATTGGTATAGTTACATAAGGATGTTTTTGGGTTTTGTTGTTATTTTTGTATATGGAGGGTATTCAATAATGAGTTCAATTTCTTTGCTAACTATTTAAGCAGATTTTTGTTCCCATTACTTTCAGTTTGAGTAGTTTTTTCTTAAGGAATTTGTTTCATACAAATAGTCAAACTTATTGGCAGAAAGTTGTTTCTAACATCCTCATCACTTTTATGTGTGTAGCACATGTGGTGATGTTCATTCTTTCTATTGATAATTTGTGTTTCTTCTTCCTTGCTGCCTTTCTTCTTTCTTTCCTTCCATCCCTCTTTTCCATTTCTTTTTTTATCACTCTTTCTAGCTTTTTATCAATGTTAATTTTTTAAAAGAATCAACTTTTGTCTTTGTACTCTTTTATACTTTATTAATATCTACAGTTAATTTTATTATATTCCTTCTCTCATATTTAATTTCATTTTCCTGCTTTTTAAAAAAATGTACCAGTTTCTTTGTTTTCTAATGCATACATATAAATTTAAAAATTTGCCTGAGTCCTACTTTAGCTGAATCTCATGAGTTGCTGTCTAAGTTTTTGTATCTTTGCTGTTAATTCCGTTCAAAATATTCTCTAATTTCAGTTGTAGTTTCTTCTTTGACCTACTAATTACTTAGGAGTGCGTTGTTTAATTTCTAAATGGCTGGAAATTATCAAGCTATCGTTTTATTTTTTATTTCTGGCTTAATTCCACTGGGGAGGAGATATTGTAACTAAATTGTATTAATTATTTGAATTTGTAAAGCTTCCTTCAAAGTCCAGCATAGGACAATTTTAGTAAATTTTTTAACTTTTTTTTTAATCTCTCTGTGCTTCTCTTTGGATATTTTTCACTGTTTTTCCTAGTCACTGTTCTGTCTACTATTATGTTCAGACTTCCCTGCTGACTCAGTTGGTAAAGAATCTGCCTACAATGCAAGAGATTCAAACTCTGGGTCAGGAAGATGCCCTGGAGAAGGAAATGGTGACCCACTCCAGTATTCTAACCTGGAGAATCCCACAGACAGAGGAGCCTGGCTGGCTACAGTCCACGGGGTCAAAAGAGTCAGATACGACTTACTGTTACATTCAATTTGCTATTAAAATCACCAATTCAAAGATTTATTTTTCAGCTCCATAGTGTCTATTTGACTTTTTATATGTACTCCAACTTCATGTTAAAGTTGTACAATAGTCCTATTTTCCCTCCTCTGTTTTCTAGAACATTCTAATCAAATTTATTTTTAAAGAACTTGTCTGCTAACTCCAGTATCTGGACTACTGACTGGTTTACCTCTAGTATTTGTTTTGTGTCTTAGCATTTGGTCCTACATTCTGTCTCTTCACATGCTTAGTAATTTTTTATTGAATGCCATATGCTGCTGCTGCTAAGTATCTTCAGTCATGTCCAACTCTGTGCGACCCCATAGACGGCAGCCCACCATGCTCCCCCGTCCCTGGGTCCCTCCAGGTAAGAACACTGAAGTGGGTTGCCATTTCCTTCTCCAAGGCATGAAAGTGAAAAGTGAAAGTGAAGTTGTTCAGTCGTGTCTGACTCTCAGTGACCCCATGGACTTAAGCCTACCAGGCTCTTCCATCCAAGGAATTTCCCAGGCAAGAATACTGGAGCGGGCTGCCATTGCCTTCTCCTGATTACCATATATTTGGGCAAAAAAAAAAGTGCAGATGCTTTCAATTATTTTATCTACCATAAAAGAGGTTTCCCATTTCCTTTGCTAAATAGTTATCAGGAGACAAGCTCATTAATCTAATTACAGGCTTCTCTGGGCCAACGCTGAGGTGCAGTGTGGTAAGACTCAGTCAACTTCCATTTTGAACCTGTTCCTAGGGCATGGCCTCTCATGGTTTTCCACTGAGATCTTCATAAATCTCTGTCTCCTCAGCAATGAAAAACTGCAGGAATTTCTGCTCTAATTCTGGGGGGTTTCAGCTTAGCTCTTTAGCCTCCCATCTCACACAACATCACAGCTTGACAATTGTCTTGAGAAGGAGGCCAGCTGTGATTAAAGTCCCATCAAGTTTCCAATTTTATCACTCCAATTCTGAATAAATCACAAAAGCTCTGCTGGTTTCCTTGTCTACAGCAATGGCCCTCTTTGAGAGGTCAAACCTGTATTCTCAGATTATAGCTGTATCAGATCTGCAAGTGCCTCCAGGGAAAAAGTTGAAGCTTTGCATCTGTGTCAGCTGGACAGTCCTAAAAGGGTTTTCAATTCTCACCTCTTGCTTTCAAGTTTCCTGCCTCTTGCAAGTATTTGTTTTCTAAACAGCAGGAAACTGTGGAAAATTCCACTCAGCTCTTCTGAGATTTGGGCTTAGCTCTTTAGTCTCCTATTCTATGTAGATTTGTAGTTCAGCACAGGTATTAAAGGGAAATTGGCCATCTGTTTAAAAAACTTCCACGTCTCTAAATCTGTTTCTCCCCAGATTGCTCTAGTGGGAAAAAACCCACCTGCCCTGCCTATCCAGGAGACTTAAGAGACGCGGGTTCCACCTCTGGGTCAGGATGATCCCCTGGAGAAGGGAATGGCAACCCGCTCTAGTATTCTAGCCTGGAAAATTCCATGAACAGAGAAGCCTGGCAGGCTACAGACATGGGGAGTCGGACACAACTGAGCACACACCAACGCTTCATGGCTGCTCCAGTCTCTGGTACTTATTTTATACTCTAGAAGTAGCTCGCAACCTAGGCTGAGCCCAGACTCTCAGCCCATGCCCCGAATCAGATAATGTCCACAGTGAGAGCTGAATATCTGGATTTCACTGTCTAAAAGCTTTCTTCTCCCTAGAATTTTACTCTTTAGTCCTCACAATTCCTTTGTTCTCAGGCACATTAAATCTTAATTAAAAAAATTATTTTATCTGACTTTTCTAGTTGGTTTTGGCAGAAGCACTGGTCTCCTTGCTCCTTTCCCAGTGCAGAAATCCTGACTTGGCCTTTTACATAAATTAATGCCATTCTTCATTTTTTTTGTTTTTTGTTTTTTCTTTTCACTTCTATGTGGGAGTCCTTTCTGATTTTCTGGACACATATCAAATCACTTTTACTCAGGGCTTCTCAGCATACAAATGGAGACTGACAAAATTTTATTTCAAAAAAGGAAATACATCATAATTTAGTTCATCTTTTCCAAAAGTTGCTCAATATATTTTAATCTACAACCACTGATAAGAGAAACCATCAAAACCAGGTTTCCTATAAATGTTAGCTTTCAGATAACACCTATATTTATGATTTCTGAACAGGAATTTCTTTACTCATAAATTTTATAGAAGAGTGTTTTCTAATTATTCATTTAAAGATTGATAAAATCAAGCTCTAATGGGCTTCCCTGGTGGCTCAGAGGTAAAGAATCTGCCTGCCAATGCAGGAGACACAGGAGATGAGGGTTTGCTCCCTGGGTAGGGAAGATACCCTGGAGAATGAAATGAAACTAGCTTCAGTATTCTTGCCTAGGAAATCCCATGGACTGGAGGGCTACAGTCCATAGGGTTTCGAAGAGTAGGACATGACTTAGTGACTAACAACAATAAGATTCAAGTTCTACTTCATGACTTTTTTGTCCCCATCTCCCCTTCTGTGACGTTGTTGGCAGATTAACCACATTCCTGCCCCTCACTTGACTTCAAACATTCAAACATGATCATGTTCCTCAGTATGTGTTTATCAGGAGTTTTGATACTTCTGAGTTTCATAATAGAATTTTAGTTGGGAAACATGTTTATAAAGGGGTTTGATACTTTTTAAATGGAAAGGCATTTGATGTCAACATTTGTCTGGTATAATGAGATGGCAGAATTCTGACACCTCTTTCCTTTTGTAGAATAATAATGGTAATATTAGGGTAGAGCATTTTTGCTTACAAACTAGCTCTACAAAATCTCACATTTACCTCTCAAAAAGCATATAACAAAGTTATTATTATCCCCATTGGAACTGTTTATTGATTTCTCCAAAGTGAAATGGCTAGAAGTAAACTGAACTGGGGCTCAAATTCATGTCTTCCAATTATAAATTCCATTCTGTTTCCTTTCATTTCATTGCTTTGTTGAGGATAACTGGTCTAGTAGGTATTGTGTGAGAAGTTAGGAAAACGTAATTATATAAGGTCCTGCCCTAATGTGAAACACAGACTAATGACCCAAAATTTTCAGATAGTGTAAAAAGCATCATACTATGCAGATGGGAACATAGAGACTTAATATTTAAATAAAAAATAACATTAGTAAAGGTTTATCTGTGGAATGACACACGCTGAGTTTTCAGGGTGCAAAGTTGGGCTAAGAATAAAGGAAAAACATTTCCCAGAGGCAACTGTAAATAAAACAATGCATATTCTAATATTCTAAGAACAATATTTCATGTAGAGAATGGTTCAGAAATCAATGACTAATTTATGGTTTATTCTTAGAGCTAGAATTGTTCTCCAGAGTCTAGCCATTCTATTTGTTAGTAGCTACATAGCATCTTTTTTAAAAGTTTTATTAATTTTTAATTAAGTTTTATTGTAGTATAGTTGCTTTATAATGCTGTTACTTTCTGCTGTATAGCAAAGTGAATCAGCTCTTTGAATATCCCCTTTCTGTATTTTCTTCTCATTTAGATCACCACAGAGCACTGAGTAGACTTTCCTGTGCTATACAGTAAGTTCTCATTAGTTATCTATTTTATAGATACAGTAGTGTATATATGTTATACTAACATATAGCAGTGTTATACCAACATATTAATATGTTATAACTAACATGTATATATTATTAACATATAGTAGTGTATATATGTTAATCCCTGTTTCCCAATTCATTCCATCCTCCTGTTCTCTCCTTGGATCCTTAAGTTTGTTCTCTACATCTGTATCTTTATTTCTGCTTTGCCAGTAAGTTCATCTGTACCATTTTTCTAGATTCCACACATAAATGATTTTTACAATATTATTTTTCCTCTAACTTATTTCATTCTGTATGACAGTTCTAGGTTCATCCATGTCTCTGCAAATGGTACAATTTTGTTTCTTTTTACAGCTAATTATTCCATTTTATATATCTACAATATCTTCTTTATCCATTCCTCTGCTGATGGGCATTTAGGTTGTTTCCATGTCCTAGCTATTGTAAATAGTGCCACATAGCATCTTACTGATGCCAGCCAAGTGGGCATTGGGACATAAAGGAAACCTTTATACAGTTTCTAATAATATTTTCTATTTGCTAACAATACTTCTTTTATTTCTGAATTCTTTCAATAAATAATCTTAGAGTCATATACTGTTTCTGCTATGGGTAGGACTAATGACCACAGAAAAATGAGAGCACAAAGAATGTAAAATCAATGTTTCAATGTGTTAAACTCACCATATATCTTACCAACCATGCTAGAAAAAGTCATCATAGCCTTTGAAGACATCAATTTCCTTGCATGTGGAGCAGGTCATCATAAATTCTCAACTAAATTTCCTTATGTTTAATGAACCAAAATTTATACAGTTTTTATGTATTTTTATGTTTTTTATGTATTTTGAGGTCCTTCACTTTCATTTAGTGACAATTTTCTAATGTGAAAAATATGATAAATGAAATATAATTTTTATTTTAATACAATGCAATTAAAATGTAAAATTGATCCTACTGTAAATTGAAATAGTTTGTGAGTCATAAGAATTGTTAAATTGATAAAAAGTATACTTCTCCAAGATGTCACGTACTTTATTTCATGCTTGCGTTTTATGACAGGCTCATGAGCCACAACAGACATTACATCTGCCTGGCCCTTGCTCACAAGTACTGAACCAAAATGAATGAAACTCTATTTCAAATCCAGTGATTTTCCCATTATTCTATGCTGCCTGACCACTGGTATCCCTCTCTTCCTCTCTCTTCTTTTCTCTTATAGCCTCTACTTCTAAAATGTTATTATACCTTATAAATTCTACAGTGAACAGCCTGGGGTTATCATCCCTTGAGTTTATGCTGTTGATTAGAGTTCCTGAATTCCATAACCAACTGACAAATGACTTTGACTTTGGGGAGCTCTTTGTGTCAATTACTGAATATTCCCTTTCTGAATCTTAGACTCATTTTTTATTCCTGACACAGATGTAGGACTTGACCTACTTTCTAAATTTATGTTACATTGAACTTTACCCTCACTTCGAACAACCCAATTTATCTCACTGCTTTAACGAAAAAAAAAAAAATGATGTGAACATACTTCTTGGTAAATGTGATATTGTGGTCTCTAAGAAATATATATTTGTCCATTCAGATAAAATACATTCCTCATATATATTTCATCTTTGTCCATAGTTCCTGGCTCACAGGTCCCAGAATTTCTTTAACTGTTGAAAGTGATAAAGGTGTCTTTTATCATGACTCCCCTGGTGGTTCAGATGATAACGAACCTGCCTGCCAATATAAGAGACTCAAGAGATTCCTGTTAGATCCCAGGCTCAGGAAGATACTCCGGAGTCAGAAATAACAAACTGCTCCAGTATTTTTGCCTGGGAAATCCCATGGACAGAGGAACCTAGCAGGCTACAGCCCATGAGATCGCAAAACAGTCAGACATGACTTAACTATTGAACAGCAATTATGTTAATAAGATGACTTTTGTAAAGCACTTAAGGATGGGAGCTGGCTGCCAAAGGAGCCAACTAGGTGATTTGTTGTTGCTGTTTTAGTTGCTAAGTTGTGTCCAACTCCTTTGCAATTCTATGGACTATAGGCCTTGAGGCTCCTCTGTCCATGGGATTTGCCCTGCAAAAATCCTGGAAAGGGTTGCCATTCCCTTCTCCAGCAGATCTTCCTGACCCGGGGATTGAACCCAAGTCTCTTGCATTGACAGGTGGATTCTTTACCACTAGCACCACCTGGAAACCCTAGGTAATTAGGGGGTTGGAAATTTCAGTCCCACCCCCTCACCTCTACAGCAGGGAAAGAGACTAGCAGCTGAATTTATGGCCAATGGCCAATGATTCAGTTAATCATGCCTATGAAATGAAGCCTCCATAAAAACCCAGTAATTCTGTGAGCCACTCTAGCAAATTAATTGAGCTGGAGGAGGGGTTTATGGAAACGTCTGATTTAAAGCCTGCTGGTCAGAACTAAAAACCCTGGACTTGTGATTGGCATTTGAAGTTGGACAGTGTGCAGTCTTGTAAGACTGAGCCCTCAACCTGTGTAATCTGATGCTATCTCTGGGTAGAATGTCAGAGTTGAATTAAATTTAAGATAGCAGGAGAACCGCTTGGTGAGGGTGGGGAAACCTTCATATATTTGGGGACCAGAACTGAAGTGTTCTTGAGAAGGTAATGGAGACACACAATGAAGAGAAACATATAATAGAGAAGAATTGGGTTTTTCCTTACACAGGGGGAGGCCTGTGAGTTTTCTATCAGTGACTTTTTAACTTAACTCTTAGCAAACCCATCAGCACAAGATGAGATGTGTGAAACTACTGAAGAGATACCAGGGGAAAAATGAAAACTAATCCTAGTTCATCATTTAACAGAAAGGTTAAGCATATCAAAATAGATTTTGAGGTCAAGCTCATTAAAACCATAATCTTTGTAAGCAAGTTTGGGAAACCACATTCTGATAAATCATTTCTATCTCCCAGCGAAAACTGTAAAATGGAAATTAAGATTAAAATGTAAGAAAAAGCAGAGGATCTATCTAGAAAAACTTAAGAACAAAGAAAAAAGGGAGACTCTTATAAAAGCAGTAACAGAATAAATTTTCCAGAGCTGAAGAAAGGAACTCCAGATTTAAAAGGACCATTGAGTTATAATTCATGAAGAAAATTTCAAGAGCTTCCACAAGAAAGAAAATCACATGAAGAATATTTGGGATTTGAATGTTTTCAAATTTCTAGTGAACTACTGTTTTATACTTCCCTGGTGGCTCAGTTCGTAAAGAATCCGCCTGCAATGTAGGAGACCTGAGTTCAATCCCGGCTTGGGAAGGAGTCTCTGGAGAAGGGAAAGGCTACCTACACCAGTATTCTTGCCTGGAGAATTCCATGGACTGTACAGTCCATGGGGTCACAAAGAGTTGGACATGACTGAGCGACTTTCATTTTCACTTCACTGTTTCTCACAGGGAAGTGACATAATCATATTTATAATTTATATGTAATGAGTCCAGATGCTGGTAAATAAGTGAATTGGAATGAGAGCAGGGAGGACAGTTATGTGGCTACCGCTACTATCCATTGACCTAAAACACAGAATCTGTCAGTTAATTCTTCAGGAAAAACAAATGTATGCAGTATCAGCAGAAAATCGCAACTGGGGTTCTGCAGCCATGGCAAGCTACATGCAAATCCCTGCAAAGCAAAGGATGGAAAACTCTTCTATAAAGAAGGGAAACGGTAAATGGCAGGGCTATCATAAACAAAGTCGATGGCTTTTCATTGACTGGGTTGTTTCCAGAAAAGAAATAGACTTTCTTCCTTCTTTTGAGTGCTGCCACCATCATAGAACCTGAGAACTCCCCCTCTGATCTCTCAACTCTATTTAATCCAGGTTTGTGTTTGCTAATGTTTTTACATATCCAACCAATATGATGCTGATAATGAGGATGGAGAGTTGTCAGAGATGTGAGATAGAATCAGTAGGAGTGTGAAAATATAGAATCCTAGGGGAGGGAGACTTACTAATTTCCAAAGTCCCATAGATATTGCCTATATAGTCTCAGTGTGACTGAAAATGATACGAAGATTGTATCTGCAGATAAGCATAGTCTGAAGATTTGGAATTCTTTTCACGACATCAAATAACCTTTACTTTTCTATCCCTACATTATATACATACATCTTTTTGGTGGAATGTGTTTTTAAAAGATGGTGGTTTTCCACTCAGTTTCTTTTTCTTTCTCTACAATACTCAAAAGAACAAGAAAAAAAATTATAAAAGTTGGTGACCTGAAGTCTCTGCTCTCAACATAAATTCTAAATAACATGGCAAGCTAAGTAATTTTATGAGCAAATACACTAAGATGTAAATAGTAGCATGACAACAATGTTCTTTAGGTGTTTGAGGGAGGGTGTTGTCTTAATACTGATCATAGAAGTGGAGACTTGGGCAGATTTAGTAAGCAAGGATGTTTAACAAGTGGAGAATAGGTAAGAGACATTGCAAAAAGGATAACATAATAGGGAAGACATAATACTCATGCTTTGTATGTAGGGGGTAGAAAGGCCTGGTTCGAGGCATGTTTAGTACTATCCATAACAAACAAGAAGCTCATTTTTTGTGCTTGAGTAGTGTCTTCCATTCACAATTTTGGCATCCACCCACTATTTCTATTCCTATTGTTAAACTCACTCCTGCCCGCATGCATCCCATACATGTAGGGGCTTCCCAGGTGGCCCTAGTGGTAAAAAAAAAAAACTCCTGGCAGTGCAGGAGATGCAGATTCAACCCCTGGGTCATGAAGATCCCCTGTCTGAGGAAATGGCCACTCACTCCAGTATTCTTGCTTGGAAAATATCATGGACAGAGGAGCCTCGCAGGCTACAGTCCATGGGGTTGCCAAGAATTGGAAATGAATGAGCACACCCACATGCCCATAGCTAGTCTTGGGTCTGATTATATTAATATGACCAACACAAAAATTATTTGGCCCCTATAATTTTAAGCACTTATTTTATTTTACAGCCCCTCTTTATGGTAAAATGAAGTGAAGTCACTCAGTCGTGTCTGACGCTATGCGACCCCGAGGACTGTAGCCTACCAGGCTCCTCCGTCCATGGGATTCTCCAGGCAAGAATACTGGAGTGGGCTGCCATTTCATTCTCCAAGGGATCTTCCCAACCCAGGGATAGACCCCAGGTCTCCAGCATTGCAGGCAGATGCTTAACCTCTGAACCACCAGGGAAGCCCTCTTTATAGTAGGATAGGGTTAATTCACTCAGAATTCCCTTCAATAGAAGCTCATGTAGGGAGTATTGTTATTGTTCAATCCTTAAGTCCTGTCTGACTCTCTGTGACCCCATGGACTGCAACACGCCAGGCTCCCCTGTCCTTCACTATCTCCCGGAGTTTTCTCAAACCTTCTGGTGCCTCACTGTGAGATACACCTTTGTATTCACACAAAAAATACACTTTACCTAGGCAGCTCCCAGCCAGTAACCGAGCATAGCAGAGATATTTGAACTGGGTTGCTTTTATATACTGGCATGGCCCAAACTCTCCAGAACTGCACTGAGATCCAAGGCTCTCCCTACCTAAAGCCTTTGATCCCCCACACCCCGCCTTTCTTTTTTTTGTTTGTTTTTTTTTGCACAGGTATCTAAACAGCATTACAGATTTAAAGCTTTCCCTACCTGCACAGGTATTTCCTGTGAATCCCTTGTACATTGAATTCCACCCTGGTGTCTGCTTATTGGAGAAACAAACTGACACATCTAGACATTCTCATTAAGAATTAAAACCAACAATTATTCCTGTCAGAGGCACTGCAGGGTATACATCTTTTAGGAAACCACAGTTCTGAGACAAAAGAATCATGAATTTCTTTAAAGTGTGATTAAGTTTCTGTCCTAGGATTGGAACAAACTGTAGTGGTCGTTTAATTTAACCCCTCATTCCAATGTGTGATTACTAAAGTAGATGGATTACAAAAAGTTGTCTCATTCTCCACCCCTGCCTGTATCCACACTCACTGCAGTATAACTGCAACTCCTGCCATTAAGAAGTGACGACCATTCATTCCTCCATCTCTTACATCTAGGCTGGCCTCATGACTTGCTTTGACCAACAGAATGTGATGGAAGAGACTCTGAGCCACTTCCAAGCTTAGACCCCAAGAGACCTGGTACACATTCACTTTTCTCCTGGTCCTCTGCTTTCACCAACAGAACAAGACTAAGCCCACCTGCTGGAGGGCAAGAGGCCTCAAAAACACAGAGTTGACAATTTCAAAAGCAAAGACTTTTCTCACACGCATCAGAGAACTGAAGACATAGAACAAACACCAGACCCCAAATCTGGAAAGTCAGTGGTATCCAGTAAGATACACAGGGGAAATTTGCTTACTAGGAGAAGCAAAATGGAAGTTATTAACTGACAGGAAAATTCATAATTTAGATTTATTGTTGGAAACTGAGTGTCAACTAGCATGAAAGTAAGAAACTCCTGGGAACTCAGTCTAAGGGTGCCCACACATTTTGGGACTTTTCTGTCAGGAAACTCACAGGGTTTTTTCACAATGAGGGTCCAAGAAAGAACTACAAAACAGCAAAAAAAAAAAAAAAGACAAAATGTCAACAGTAAATTTTTACCTATTAATAATTAATTGTAAATGGATTAAACTCTCCAAAAAATGGATTAAAAATAATACACACAACTACATGTTACCTATAAGAGACTCACTAAAGATTTAAGAATATACACAGATGGAAAGTGAAGGGATAGAAAAAGATATCCCATGTAAAAATGGAAATCAGAAATGAATGAGAATAGCTATGTTAATGCAGGACAAAATAGACTTTAAGCCAGATTCTGTAACAAGAGACAAAGAAGGTCATTTTATAATGGCAAAGGAGTCAATTCATAAAAGGATACAATTATAAATATTGTTGTTGTTGTTCTTGTTCAATTGCTCAGTTGTGTCCAACTCTTTGTGACTCCATGGACTGTAGCACACCAGGCTTCCTTGTTCTTCACCATCTCCCAGAGCTTGCTTAAACTCATGCCCATTGAGTCGGTGATGCCATCCATCTCATCCTCTGTCATCCCCTTCTCCTCCTGTCTTCAATTTTTCCCAGAATCAGGGTCTTTTCTAATGAGTTGGCTCTTCGCATCAGGTGGCCAAAGTATTGGAGCTTCCGTTTCAGCATTAGTCCTTCCTATGAATATTCAGGGTTGATTTCCTTTACGATTGACTGGTTTGATCTCCCTGCATGACCTTAATATGGCCTTGCCAGGTGGCTCAATGGCAAGGAATCTGCCTGCCAATGCAAGAGCCATACAAGACACGGGTTTGATCCCAGGATTGGGAGGATCCCCTGGAGGAGGGCGTGGCAACCCACCCCAGTATTCTTGTCTGGGAAATTCCATGGACAGAGGAGCCTAGCAGGCTACAGTCCATGGGGTTTCAAAAGAGTCAGACTTAGGGATTAATCAACATTTATTCAGCCTTAAGGAAAAAGGAAAATCCCTCCATTTACAATAGGATATATGATATTGGGAGAACATGTTATGTCAGACAAGCTAAACACAGAAGGATAAATACTGCATGATCTCAGGTATATGTGAAATTTTTAAAAAGTCAAACTTGTAGAACCAGAAAAGTAGAATGATGATTACCTAGGCTTGTAGGGGGAAATGTGGAGTTTTTAATCATGAGTAAAACCTCAGTCATAAGATAAATAAGCTATAGAGACCTAATGTACAGCATACATTATAATATACACAAACATAACTATAGTCATATAGTTAATAATAACATATATTTAAAGTGGTGAGAGAAAGGAAAACACCAAATTAGAATTCAGCTTCAGTGGCATTATTCTTAAAAAGCAAAGGACAAATATACTTCCTCAGACAAATAAAAATGGACAGAATTTACAGCCAGACAAACTGTTCTACAAAGGCTTCAGTGGGAAGTGAAAGGATATAGATCAGAAACTTTGACATATTTGCATAAAGAAATGAAGAACATCAGAAAAAGAATAGGTGAAGGTTAAATAAAACTTTTCATTTTTTTATTCTTAACTAATCTAAAATATAACTCTATTTAAATCAATAATAGTAAAGCATTGGACAATGATAGCATATAAATAAATTAAATGAATGACAGTGATGCCAAGAAATATGAGAGGAATTAGGAATCCAATTGGCAGTCCATATGCATGTGTTCCATATATGTGGAGTCAATGAATCACATATCAAAAATGTATGAAAGTTTAAAAAAATCAGAAAGTTTAAAAATCAAAACATGAATTTGCCAGATGCTGGTAATTATTTACATATAATTTACATTGAATTTACAACTATTAACATAGCATTTACATTGTATTAGGTATTATAAGTAACCTGGAGATAATTTAAAGTATATGGGAGGATATGACTAGGATATATTCAAATATTATGTCATTTTATACAAGAAACTTTAGATTCCATAGATTTTGGTTTCTGTTGGGGGTCCTGGAACCAAGCCCCCCATGGATACTAAGAGATGATTGTACTCTGTTATAAAATGGATGCATTGCAGATAATGTGCTATAGTTATTTGAATGTGGATTTAAATTAGCTTAAAAATATTGCAAACTCTAGGATAACAACCATTTATTTAAAAGAGAATAGATAAAAATAAAGTTATATTAAATTTTCAATTAAAACTTTAGCTTAAAAATATTGCAAACTCTAGGATAACAACCATTTATTTAAAAGAGAATAGATAAAATAAAATTATATTAAATTTTCAATTAAAACTGGAGAAGCCCAAAAAAGGGGGGGAAACAAAAAAAGTGAAGAACAAACATAATGAATAAAAAGCATTACAAATGTGGTGGAGTTAAACTATTTCAATAATCACTTTAAATATGGTCAAAGTAAAATATACCAATTGAAACAGAGAGCATTACAATGGATTAAAAAAAAAAAGTCTGACTTCCTTGTCTACAAAAAATTGACCTTCAAAATAAAAATTCTAATAGGCTAGAAAAAGTGGAAAAGATTTATCTAACTGATATTAATCAAAAGAAAGCTGAAGTAGTTACATTAATTTTTGATCAAGGAAAGTAGAGTTTAGATCAAAGTATCTAGTTATAAAAAAAGGACGTTACATAATGGTAAAGGGATCAATTTTTCAATAAAACAATTCTTCAAGAATCCTGAAGTTGTCAAACAATAGATCACCAGAATACATGATTTAAAAACAGAAAGAAGAAATACTAATAAATACATTGTTATAGAGGAGACTTTAACACCCTATCCCCATCAATAGTTAATAGATCAAGTAAGTAGAAAATCAGTAAAACTATAATGGACTTGAACAGCACTATCAAACAGCTTGATCTGATATTTCTTTAACATTCCAATCAATAACAACAGAATAGACATTCTTTTCAAGCTCACATAGTACATTTACCAAGATAGACCACATGTTGGCTCACAAAATACACTTTGAATGTAAAACAATATAAACTATACAAATTGTATTTGTAGATAGTAATGGATTTAAAATGAAAATCAATAACAAAAGTAGCTGGAAAATCCTCAGATATTTGAAAAGTAAAAAATATACTTCTACATAACACATAGGCCCAAAGGGAAGTTTCAGATAAATTTTAAAATGTTATGAATGAAATGAAATAAAAATATATGTTCTCAAAATTTGTGAGATGAAATAAAAGATATAATTAGGGAAATTATAGAATACTAAATGCATATATCCAAAAAGAAGAAATATTTAGAATCAATAACCTAGCTTCCACCTCAAGAAACTAGATGTTAAAAAGAAACAAAAAAACAGTTTAAACATAAGCAAGGAAAGGAAAATAATTTAAAAATTAAAACAGAAGTTAAAGAGATTGAAAACAAGAAAACAGCAGAGAAAAATCAATGAAACCAAAAGCTAGTTTTTGAAAAGGTCAATGAAACTGATAAATCTCTAGCCAGCCTAACCAAGGCAAAAGGAAAAAAGTTACAAATAATATGCAGCATGGCCTGTGACATCAGTCTTCAGTACTTTTTTGTATCTCTCTCCCCAGGCAAGGGAAACAAAAGCAAAAATAAACATATATGACAACAAACTAAAGAGCTTTAGCACAGCAAAAGAATCTTTCAACAAAATGGAAAGGCTGCATACTGAATAACAGAGGTTACTTGCAAATGGTATATCCGACAAGGTGTTAATATCCAAAATATATAGAAAACTCATATAACTCAACATCAAAAAATAAAGAGCAGAAGAACTAAACTGATAATTTTTCTCAAGAAGACATAAAGGTAGTAACCAGGCATATGAAAAGATGCTCAACACTAATCATCAGGGAAATTCAAAACAAAACCTTGAGATGTCACTTTACACCTGTCAGAATGGATATTATCCAAAAGAAAAGAAACAGCAAGTGTTGATGAGGACGTGTAGAAGAGGGACTCTTATGCACTGTCAATGGGAATGCAAGACGTACAGGTGCTGTGTAGAACAGTATAAAGGTTTTTCAAAAAATTAAAACTAGAACTTCCATACAATCCTGCAATTCCACATCTGGGTACTTTTCCAAAGGAAACAAAAATACTGACTCGAAAAGATATATGGGTCCCCAGTTTCAGTGCAGTATTATTTATAATAGCAAAGATGTGGAAGAAATCTTAGTGCCCACTGGTGGATGAATGGATAAAGAATATGTGAGCTATATATATATATACACACACACAAATATACACACATATATATATACATCAGTTCAGTTCAGCTCAGTTGCTCAGTTGTGTCCAACTCTTTGCGACCCCATGAACCACAGCACATCAGGCCTCCCTGTTCATCACCAACTCCCAGAGTCCAGCCAAACCCATGTCCATTGAGTCAGTGATGCCATCGAACCATCTCATCCTCTGTCGCCCCCTTCTCCTCTTGCCCTCAATCTTTCTCAGCATCAGGGTCTTTTCAAATGAGTTAGCTCTTCGCATCAGGTGGCCAAAGTATTGGAGTTTCAGCTTCAACATCAGTCCTACCAATGAACACCCAGGACTGAGCTCCTTTAGAATGGACTGGTTGGATCTCTTTGCAGTCCAAGGGACTCTCAAGAGTCTTCTCCAAAACCATAGTTCAAAAGCATCAATACATACACATATACAATTAGAACACTACTCAGACATTAAAAAATACTGAAATTTTGACATTTGCAACAACATGGATGAATCTAGAAGATACTATGCTAAGTGAAATAAGTCAGAGACAGAAAGATACATATTATATGATATGTATGTACATGTTGCATGATTTCACTTATATGTGTAATCTAAAAAACAAATACAAATGAACAAACACATCAAAAGAGAAACTGAGTTATAGGTACAGAAAACAAACTGGTGCTTTCTAGATGTGAGAGGAGTAGAAAGATGAGTTAAATAGTTAAGGGAAATTAAGAGTACAAACTTTCATTAATAAAAGAAATAAGCTACAGTGATGTACAGCATAGATATCAGAGTCAATAATATTGTAATAACACTGTACAATGATAGATGGTAGCTAGATTTACAGTAGTGTTCATTTCATAATGGTTACAAATATTGAATCACTATATTTTACATGTGAAAACTAATATAATATTCTGTCAGCTACACTTCAGTAAATAAATAAATAAATACATTTAACTGTACCCCCAATAGTATTCATTTAAAGAAGCATCAGTTTCCAAGTGAACCAAGGATTTATTCTCTCTAGACATTCCTTCTGGAAACATGCTAAAGGAGAAAATGGTAAGGTGCTAAAAGTTAAGATTTATATGTTTGGCATTAGCTCTATCAGAAGAGAACACATTTAGGTTTGGTTTAATGTCTTCATATTGATGGCCTATAAAATTACATTGAAAAATCAATGTGTTAAAATGTGTAAGGGACTGTCAGGAAAATGGAGAAGCCATTATTATCCACAATTGCTTTTATATTCTAAAATTTAAATCCATTGCTGCAATATGTCTGTGGTTACAGAAAGACTTTTTCTATCAATATTTGGATGAGACCCTCTCCCCACAATCAGAAATCTTTTTTTTAATTCAAAATAATTTTTATAGGGAAAAGTTGTTAGGTCTGGATTTATATGAAAATTATTTTCTTGATTTTTAGAAGCATACCATCATTAGGGAAATTACTAGCATACAAGCTAACATTTGTAGAACTTGCTTCCTGGCCTTGCATGAACAGAGTGTAACATTGCTCGAGATTTTTGCTGGGCTTCCTTGTAATAGATTGGAAATATAAATTGTGTTAAGAAGATTCTGGTTGCCTGATGAAGACTGCTATTGTTGTTCAGTCACTCAGTCGTGTCTGACTCTTTGCGACCCAATGAACTGCAGCATGCTAGTGTTCCCTGTCCTTCACCATCTCCCAGAGCTTACTCAAACTCATGTCCATTGAGTCAGTGATGCCATCCAACCATTTCATCCTCTGTTGCCCTCTTTTCTTCCTGTACTCAATTTTCCCCAGCATCAGGGTCTTTTCCAATGAGTCAGCTCTTTGCATCAGGTGACCAAAGTATTGGAGCTTCAGCTTCAGCATCAGTCCTTCCAATGAACATTTAGGGTTAATTCCCGTTAGAGTAGACTGGTTTAATTTCCTTGCAGTCCAAGGGATTCTGAAGAGTCTCCTCTCCAGCATCACAATTCAAAAGCATCAGTTCTTCAGTGCCCAGCCTTCTTTATGGTCCAACTCTCACATCCAACATAACTACTGGAAAAACCATAGCTTTGACTATATGGACCTTTATGGCAAAATGATGTCTCTGCTTTTTAATATGCTGTCTATGTTTGCCATAACTTTTCTTCCAAGGAGCAAGTGTCTTTTAATTTCATGCTAAATGTAACTCAATCTTGTCTCTAAAACAGTGTTTTCCTGAAGAACCCATCAATGCACAATAGTGATGAATTTCCTAAAAGACATAGAATATTTTCTAGAGACTAGAGTCAGATTTTCTGAATCTGAATCTCAGTTCAGCCACTCTGAGTAAAGTCTAGAGTGTGTTATTTAACGTTTCCAAATCTCGATTTCCTACTCTGTAAAATGGACATAAGCACATCTGTCTTGCTGGTTTGCTGTGAAAAGTATGAATGTAAATGAGATAATGCATGTCAAGTGCTTCGCAAGAGGAGCTTACACTTATTAAGCACTAAATAAATGTTATTGTCCAAAAAAAAGAGACACAGGGGTTACAGAACAGGTTGCAGGATTATTCTGTGGTATTTTCTAACAAGTCCTTAAATTATAGAAGAACTTGGTTTGAGGTTTACTTTCTTTAATTTAGTAGGGAGAATGTGACAGGGGAGACTTGAAGTCTTTACCCAGCTCAGTTGTCCCCAGAACAGCATGTGTAACCATATTGGGATAGGTAAATTAGCAATCTACTCCCCAAACCAAGCTTAAAAAACAGAAAATGATAGTTAATGCTCTGTGCTATGCTCAGTCGTGTCCAACTGGAGTGTAGCCCACCAGGCTCCTCTATCCATAGATTTCCCAGGCAAGAATATTGAAGTGGGTTGCCACTTCCTCCTCCAGGGGATCTTCCCAACCCAGGAATCAAACCCGCATCTCTTGCATCTCCTGCCTTAACAGATGAATTCTTTACCACTGTATCACCAGGAAAGACCAGCCAGTGCTCTAGGGCAGCTCAAGTCTTCTTCCTCAGTCTCACTCCCACTTAACCCTGTTGGGCAAGAACAGCGCTGACACTGTGCAGCTTTCTGAGTAAAAGTTGAACTTTTAATAGAGATGAAGCATGTATGTTAGAGAATACTCTCACTTCCTTGAAGCACCACTTCTTGACTCGTGCATTTATGCTTCTTTCCTTAAGCCTCTGTTAGAATCTTTTATTTCAATAATTAAGTTTTTAACTATGTGGTTGGCACAGAAAGAGTGGTCACAACCTCTTTTTGCCTTGTTGGGGAGTGGCACTGTCCACTGTCTCCGAGAGAGTCAGGAATGGCAAGTGAAGTAGGGCAAATCCACTAACATCAATTACTGATAACTTTCTTGGGAATGCGAGGGGCTGGGGCATGGGGGAAGTGAAAGATAGAGAAGGCAAGAGAATTAAGGCAAAGATAGAGAGAAAAGTTCCCTGTGTGTCACACTAAGGATTTTGGATATGTTTTGGTAAATGAGGACAAAGGGGTGGGAGGCATAAGAGAGACCACTGGAAGTTTTAAGTCAGGAAATACAGAAACCTATGTGCATTCAAGGAAGTACAATGGAGACAATGGAAAGACCCGGAGACAACTAAGGTGATTATTGCTAGCCCATGCAAGACGATGAGAGGAATGAAAGTCTGAACAAGGATACTAGCAAGGAGATGGAGGGGAGGACGGTGTATATTCAAAACAATTTTAAGAAATAAAGGATTTGGTCTCATGTCTCCAATGTATTTTTTCACTTTCACATTTTACCACGTTAAAAGTATCTAAGACTAAAATATTTTTTACTAGATAAATATTTTTCAATTGTGACTGGATTCATCACTTATAGGAGCATCATCTAATTACTTAGAGGGGAAAAAAACTATAATCCTTTTTTAGAATTGCAATTGATTTAAAATGTGTAATTTCTGCTGTACAACAAAGTGACTGTTATACACATAAATATATATTATTTTTTATATTCTTTTCCATTATGGTTTATCCCAGGAGATTGGATATAGTTCCCTGTCTTCTACGTTAGAAACTTTGTATGACCTTTCTCATTTAGAGACTTTCTCTAATCAACTCAGTTATATTCTGAGAATTTCTTCTTCTTTATGATTTTTCCATGTGCTCTTTTTTCCTCACTCTTTCATTAATATATATTATATATGATATCTGTGTGCATGCTAAGTCACTTCAGTTGTGTCTGACTCTTTGCGACCCTATGGACTGTAACCCGCCAGGTTACTCTTGTCTGTGGGATTTTGCAGGCAAGAATACTGGAGTTGGTTATCCTGGGAGAATCCCATAGACAGAAGCCTGACAGTCTCTGTACAAGAAAAGTCAGACTAAGGCTACTAATTGCAGTCTTTCTCTTAATGTCTTAGGGCAGTGTGTTACTTATCAAAAATACTCCAAAAGCAGAGGGTTGGACATATTGAATCAAAAGCAGTTAGTAAGCAGTTGTTGTTTGAGTTTGTAACAGGCATCTGTTGGAGCCTCACAAATCTGAAATTTCCTGTCCAATTACTTACAGCAAGGCTTTAATCAGCACCACAGAATTGAAAAGATCTCATATTTTAGTTATTCTCAGTTTGCTTACATATAACAGTAATCTTTTTATCAAATCTGCCTATATTTTTACATACAACCAATTTAACCAATTGGACTGAACTGACTAATCAAATCAGACCAAAAAAAAATCCATAAAAATGATTCTTCTTTGAATTAATGGGTTCGCTTACTTAAATAGACATGCATTGTTAATAAAGGCAGTTAAGTTGTTTGCATGCAAACACTATGAAATAACTTTTCTTTAATATAACTTAGGGATCTGCAGAGAAAGACCATGAATCCAGTAGTCTGCAATTGTTCCTGAACTTCATGGTTTATCAAACATTCCCCTTTCACATTTCACTTGAACTACATCACTCTTATGATAGCTAGTATATTTTTCCATTTTGCAGATGAGGACATTAAGATTCAGAGAATATAGGCAATTTTACCCAAAACATGATTCTAATAAATTAGAAAGTCTGGGTGCAAAACTGAGTCTTTTCTTTAGAAATACCATGACACCTAAATAACTTGCTAGCTTGTCAGATGCTCGGTCGCGTTCAACCCTTTGTGACACCATGAACTGTAGTCCACCAGACTCCTCTGTCCATGGGATTTTCCAGGCAAGCATACTGGAATGTGTTGCCATTGTCTACTCCAGAGGATCTTTGTGACCCAGGGATTGAACCCAAGTCTCCTGTGTCACCTGCATTGGCAGGAGAATTCTTTGTCATTAGTGCCCCGTGGGATGCCTGCTTACATTACTAGAGGTTTATAAATGTTACTGGGCATTGGAATAACTTGGAATCTCATTAAATGTAGACACCCAGGGTAACAGTAAGGAACCCCCTGGAATGACATTGTAGCAGGTGATGAGTATCACACACTGAAAAATAATATCCTATATACCATCTTGCCTAGTTTATGAAAAAGCATAGTGGGTTTAAAAGATTTGGACAGGTATGATGTTTAACGTGTGCATCTTTTTAGTAAGTAAGCAAGAAATATTGCTTCAATTTGCAGCATTATCACCACAAAGGCACTAATATGAACATTAATCTACTTAGCGGTTATCACGAATATGAGACAAGAGATAAATTAGATCACTATGATTATGCCATATTTCTTCCTGACTCACAAAAACAAGCAGTGAATATTTCATTATTTCAACAATACCAGGAATGCTATTCATCACATGTGCGGCATAACTAATCAAGGCTAAGACAGTTCCAAATATCCTGATTTAGGGGAAAACCAAGGCACTATCCATAGGAAACCAGTTTTCTTGGCTATGTAACATTTTATCAGGTTTTACTGAATGGTTTTATAAATAAGAATAGTCGAGTAGGGTGGATAAATTATTCAGTCTAGTTTTACCCAATCTTACAGTTTTTAGAAGTATATATGAAATAAATGCATGGAACATGGATTTTCAACATGTTTTAAAAATATTAGAATGTTCCAAGATTAGGATAATCAGCTCTACCAATTTGCCTGGAACTGAATGGGTTCTTATAGTGTGGGACTTTTAGTTTTAAAACCAAGACAGTCCTGGGCAAACCAGAATTACTCTACCCAAGATACTGCAAATTGAAAATTCTCAAATATTTTATCAGTTTGACATTTTAAATGAAGATATTCCTCACAAATCATGCCTGGGCAGATGAAAGTATGGGGTATGAAAACAATAACTATGGGGAATAGTGATTCTCAAGTAAATGGTAATTAGATACTGAACAATTCAATTGAATTTGATGGATATGTGAAGATTATCCACCTAGTTCTGTGTTCAGGGCTACAGGCTGCCTATTTAGAGATGTTCAAGGATCATCCATGAACTGGAATAATTAATAAGATATAACATGGATATGGACTTTCCAGGTGGCTTAGAGGCAAAGAATCTGCCTGCCAATGTAGGAGACGCAAGAGATGTGGGTTTGATCCCTAGGTTTGGAAGATTTCCCTGGAGGAGGGAATGGCAACCCGCTGCAGTATTCTTGCCTGGGAAATCCCATGGACAGTGGAGCCTGGTGGGCTATAGTCCATGGGGTCATAAAGAGCCAGACACTGCTAAGCAACTGGGCACACACACAACATGACTATAAGAAGCACGTGTATTTCTTATAATAATTTCAAACAGCACAGGTTTTCAGCATGCTGAAGTGCAGCTCTAGGGCTAAAAAAAAATAGTATATAATCAAGGTAGATACAATTTGCCATAAGTTACATGCATAAGTGAAATGTAAAGGTAGTTCTACATATAATGAAAATGAGTACAATGTTGAAAGAAACACTACAAAAGGATTTTTAATAAAATTATTAGCTGAAAGCATCTTTTTTTGATTACAGACATGCTTTTCCTCTACCAAGTAAACATATCAGTTGTCTCTGGCATAATATTTTTTTCCTTTTTAAAAGAAGTTTTCCAGTTCTTATGAAATTGTTGACAGTCTGAGAATCTGGCATTCAGCATAGGTGTAACAAAAACATTAAAAGACATTTTTTTAAAGCACAAAGCAACAGTTAATGCTAGAAAACTATTCCATATTTATTTTTACCATCTTGGCAATTTAGGAGGCTGCTATTTCATAAGTTATAAGAAAAGTCCACATTCACAACTGAAGAGGTTCCATTTGGGATCATATTCTCTTTTCTTATTTATGTACTGACTTGCTGTTTCTCTCTCTCTCTTTTTTTAAGGTTTTGATTTTCTTTTTCCCCAACAGGAAAAAAAAAATGTTATCAATTCCATGTTACAGCTAAGGCTTTAAAAAATAAGACAAAATGTTATGAGAATTAAAACTGTGTAAACAGGAACTCTTCTTAACACTTGGATTAGGTCTTTTCTATGAATATTTGTGTCTCA
Source organism: Antilocapra americana (assembly GCA_007570785.1). Lineage (NCBI taxonomy): Eukaryota > Metazoa > Chordata > Mammalia > Artiodactyla > Antilocapridae > Antilocapra > Antilocapra americana. The sequence continues at coordinate 27,617,922 of ML661897.1, read as the reverse complement.
GAAGGAGTAGGACGGAACAGGTCCTGGCCAAGCTCCCTGTATTAGACATAGGATCCAGGAGAGGCTGGCCTGGTTTCAAGTGGCTAAAAGTCACAATGAGCTTTATCATCTCTCAGACAATAACTAGCACCAAGATTTCAAAAGAAGATAGCAAACTATTGGGAATCCAGAAATGAATAAGTCCCAGTCACTCCATTTAGAGATTCTCTAAATAGTTCCCAGTCAAGAAGCATATTTCCCAGTCAAGATGCTTATAGTACAATTTGAAATACTGAGTGTGCCTATACACACACACACACACACACACACACACACACACACACACACTTCCCTGGTGATTCAGAGGTAAATGCAGGGGTCACAGGAGACATGGGTTTGACCCCTGGGTTGGGAAGATCCCCTGGAGAAGGAAATAGAAACCCACTCCAGTATTCTTGCCTGGGAAATACAATGGACAGAGGAGCCTGGCAGGCTACAGTTCACAGGGTCTCAAGAGGCGGACATGACTGAAGCAAACATATATAAAGAGGCTTAGCAATAAAAAAGAAAGCAAACAATGTTTGGAGAATAAATTGGAATCAAGGAAGATTTGTTTTCTTTAAAGACTGAAATAGACAGAGGACTTAGAATAAGCATGGATGCTGGAAATACATAAGAGCAATGATTGAATCAATGTTCCAGAATAGGCTGAATAGAATTCTGTACAGACTCAAGACTAGTAATTCATTAATTTCAGGACTTTTAGGTTTTTTTTTTCTTTTCATAGGTTCAGTATTTTTAATTTTCAGTTTGAAAAAATAATAGATTTCTGGGAGGTTGCAAAGAACTGTACAAGGAAACTTTGTGCACCCTTCCACAGTTAAAACTAACCTATACCACAACTGTAGTATAAAACCCAAATCAGGACATTCATACAATCCATAAAGCTTATTCATCTTTCAACAGTTACACAAGCATTCATTTGTGCATGCCTCTGTGTGTGTATCTTTGCAATGCTATCACACATGTACCTGCCTGCTGCTGTTGTTTAGTCACTAAGTCATGTTCAGCTCTTTTGTGACCCCATGGACTGTAGCCCACCAGGTTCCTCCATCTATTGGCTTTCCCAGGAAAGAATACTGGAGCAGATTCCCTTCTCCAGGGGATCTTCCTGATCTAGGGACTGAACCTGCTTTTCCTACACTGGTAGGCGGATTCTTTACCACTGAGCCACGAGGAAAGCCTATGTACCTTCCAAACCATCACCAAAATCAAGACACTCAACTGTACCATTACTACAAGACTTCTTTGCATTATCTTTCTATTAGTAGACCTAGCTCCTCTCCCATTCCTAACCCCTGATAATCACTAATCTGTTCTCCATCTTGATAACTTTATCTTACAGATATTACATACATGAAATCATATAGGATATATCTTTTTGAAAACAGTCTTTTCTTAGTGAATACAGCAGTTTTCTTGCAAAAATTACCAAAAACAATGTTTTGCACACTTTGTACTGAAGTATTCTATAAAGATGATATTTAGAACAGCAACTTCAGTTTCTGGATATTGAGACATCTTGACTAGAAAGTGCTTGTCATTTTTAGAATACAGTTGTATTTAAAGTTTGGGAATGACTTTTAAATGACTCAATGGTTTCTAAACACAAAAGACTATTGAAATAAGTTTTGAAAGAAGGTAATTCCTGTGGGATGCTGCCTCATTTCCTACAGTAAATAATTACATAGATCCAATTATAGAGACTTATAACTATGCTCTCTCATGTTTTCATTATTCACACTTTCAGGCAAATGAGTTTCTCCAAGTTACTAATACAACCTTAACATTTATGAACCTTGACAATACTTATTTTGGAATGCAATATATTCCACCCACCTTGCTTTAAAAAAAATGGGGTAGACCCAATAGAATTCAGCAAACTTTTATCTATGTGGGAAAAGTTGAAATTAAAATAGAAATCTTGAGAAGGATATCTGTAATACTGTCTTGATCAGATTCAGAAGAAGAATTCAGAGCAGTACTGCAGTGAATTCAATTATGAACAGGGGCATATAAAGGCCAGAGGCTCATCTTTAAAACTTTCTCTTCCTCTGTGTTTGTATTCCTGCCTTTCAAATAGGTTGATCAGTACCATTTTTCTAGATTTTATATATTAATGCATGCATTCATGTTCAGTGACTTCAGTCATATCTGACTCTTTGTGACCCTATGAACTGTAGCCCACCAGACTCCTCTGTCCATGAAATTCTCCAGGCAAGAATACCGGAGTGGGTTGCCATGCACCTCCATGGGAATCTTGCCAATCCAAGGATCGAATCTATGTCTCCTGTGTCTCCTGCACTGCAGGTGGGTTCTTAACCCACTGAGCCACCTGGGAAGCCCTCTATATATTAATATATATGTATTAATATTCAATATTTGGTTTTCTCTTTCTGATTTCACCCTGTTTGACAGACTCTAGGTTCAACCACATCACTAAGAATGACCCAGTTGAGATATATATATATATATATATATATATATATATATATATATACACACACATACACTAACATGTATAAAATAGATAGCTAGTTGGAACCTGCTGTATAGCATAGAGAACTCAGCTCATCATTCTATGATGACCTAGAAGGGTGAGGTGGGGAGGGGGTGTGGAAGGGAGGCTCAAGAGCGAGGAGATATATGTATACATATAACTGATCCATTTTGTTATACAGCAGAAACTGACACAACATTGTAAAGCAATTATACTCCGATTTAAAAATTTTAAAGGAAAAAAAACCACCTTTTTCTCCCTTGCTGGAGCCCTGCATATTACAGACCACCCAGGAGCCTGGGAATCACCTCAGCTACTAAAAGACAATTGTCCACTTCTCCCCCAAACAAAGCAGCCCATCTTATAATGAAGGACTTTTGTACCACTTTCAGCCATAGAACAATTTAGGGCATGTAGATTAGATGGTGAAATATTGTGAATCTTCTAGTATTTTCATGGTACTTGTAAAGAGAAGAATTTCAGAATTAGCACATAAAATCTAGTAAAAAAAAGTGTCCAGTACAAATGTAAGAAGTCCTAAGCACTCTTTTTTCATGCAAAGGGTTAATACTAGTTTCCAAGGGTTGCCAAAACAGAGAACGGTGAATTGAATGGCTTAAATAGCAGCAATTGACTGTCTCACAGTTCTAGAGGCTAGACATCTTAGGTTAAGGTGCTGGTAGGGTTGACTCCATCTGAGGACTTGGAGAGAAGGATCTGTTCTCCCTGGGTTATAGATGGCCACCTTACTGTTTACATGACATTCCCCCTGTATGCATGCCTGTGCCTAAATTTGCTCCTTTTCTAAAAACACCAGTCATATTAAATTAAGAGGCCACTCTACTCCAGTAAAACCCTTGTCTTAACTAGTGACATCTAAAACAACCATGTTTCCAAATTGCTTCACATTCTGAGCTACTGAGGAGTTAGGACTTGGATTCCTATCTTTGGAGGGATGGTAAAATTCAACCCATAATAGGGTTCATTTGATTAAAATAATCTTTCAAAGTAAAAAAAATAAAAATAAGAAAAGAATCTTTCAACCGACTCTATCTTAGCAGTATTTCCTGTAGGAACTGGTACCTGTGGAGGAGAACCTGATTGAGCATAACTGTAAAAACTGGCTCTCATCTTCCCCTATGAGTGAAGACAAGTCACCTTCGAACACACCCCCCCCAACCCTGGGAAAGAGATGCTTGTGTGGCTCATTCCAGTTGTATAAATGTGAGGTAAGCTGACACTCATTACCTTGAGGATGAAGTATTACAGAACCTTCACTGATTAGTCTAACAAGGATGACTACTTTCAACAACCTTTAGTGAGTGGACTTTGCCTGCAGAGAAAAGACTGGCAAAATTTTGGCACTGAGTATCCTGTAAGGAAAGTGATTGACAACCCAGTTTCTTTGTTTTGTTGAGTCTATAATGGACTGAGACAGTCTTAACTGAGGTTTGCCAGCACTGAAGACACCAACAGTCCCCAGGGATAAGTTTTAGTAAGAGTAGATGTTTGAAATAGAGAACTGATTTAACAACCTTGGAAACTACTAGGGGTGAAAAGGATTTGTTCAGGTATATTTTGAATCCCCTTCAAACCTCTGCAACCAGTCACAGAGTCATGGCAATGCTTTGGAGCACAAATTCAAAGAGCAAAAGCCTTGGGAGACGGAAAGGAGAGGGAGTGTTAGCATGCATAATATGGATGAAATTGCTAATGGTCAGAGGGCTATGCAGGGAGGTAGACCAGAAAGACAATTATCACAGCCATGGATGCAACTATGATCAAAACAATGGCAAATTAAATCTAAGGTCTACTATTCCTCTTTTATACAGTGTTTGCAGTAGGAGTGGCCCCTTTAGCTGCAGTCAATCTGCTAGATCTCTAGGCAAGTCAGAGGGAAAGATGCTCAGAGCTGCAAAGAGTGGTTGGTGGCTTTCCTAGCACAGGTCATAGCTATCATATTAATTCTGTTAGGTCAGGTAAATAATGTGACTATTGTCAAATGTGATTTTATGTATATGGAAAATGAGTATGAATTGGTATTATTATTGGTTTAAATATTTATCTCTCTATGAGAGGATTGTTGTGGAAGGAAATGGCAACCCACTCCAGTATTCTTGCCTGGAGAATCCCAAGGACAGAGGGGCCTGGCAGGCTACAGCCCATGGGGTTGCAAAAGTCGGACATGACTTAGCAACTAAACCACCAGTCACCACCAGGAGGATTATGTTGCTGCTGTTGTTCAGCCACTAAGTTGTGTCTGACTCTTTGCAACCCCATGGACAGCAGGGTTAAGGCTCCCTGTCCCTATCTCCTGGAGTTTGCCCAAGTTCATGTCCACTGAGTTGGTGATGCTATCCAACCATCTCATCCTCTGGTGTTCTCTTTTCTTTTGCCCTCAATCTTTCCCAGCACAGGGTCTTTTCCAATGAGTCAGCTCTTCACATTAGTTGGCCAAAGTATTGGAACTTTAGCTTCAGCACCAGTCCTTTTGCTGTGCAAAAAGCTTTTAAGTATAATTAGGCATTATTTGTTTATTTTTGTTTTTATTTCTGTTACTCTAGGAGACAGATTCCCAAAAAATATTGCTATGATTTGTGTCAAAGTGTTCTGCTTATATTTTCCTCTAAAAATTTCATAGTGTCCAGTCTTCCAGTTAGGTAATTAATCCATTTTGAGTTTATTTCTGTATATGGTGCTAGAGAATGTTTTAATTGCATTATTTTCCATGCAGTTGTCCAGTTTTCCCAGCAGCACTTTTTGAAGAGACTCTCTTTCACCACATATATTCTTGCCTCCTTTGTTGTAGGATAATTAACCATAAGTATGTAGGTAAACAGAGAAAGCAATGGCACCCCACTCCAGTACTCTTGCCTGGACAATCCCATGGATGGAGGAGCCTGGTAGGCTGCAGTCCATGGGGTTGCTGAGAGTTGGACACAACTGAACAACTTCACTTTCACTTTTTACTTTCATGCATTGGAGAAGGAAATGGCAACCCACTCCAGTATTCTTGCCTGGAGAATGCCTGGAACGGGGGAGCCTGGTAGGCTGCCGTCTATGGGGTCGCACAGAGTCGGACATGACTGAAGTGACTTAGCAGCAGCATGTAGGTAAAGGGAGAAGGCAAACGGCACCCCACTCCAGTACTCTCGCCTGGAAAATCCCAGGGACAGAGGAGCCTGGTAGGCTGCAGTCCACGGGGTCGCTACCCGACTGAGCGACTTCACTTTCACTTTCATGCATTGGAGAAGGAAATGGCAACCCACTCCAGTGTTCTTGCCTGGAGAATCCCAGGGTGGCGGAGCCTGGTGGCCTCTGTCTATGGGGTCACATAGAGTCGGACACAACTGAAGCGACTTAGCAGCAGCAGCAGCAGTAGCAGCAGTGTAGGTAAAATTCACTCTTAAATTGTAATCTATTTGTATCAGAATCAAGAATTTCAAATTCTCTCTAAGGAACATGTTGGTAGAATAAATTTTCTGGATTGAAAACAAAAAGACATACATCTAGAAAACCTTGACTTGGAAATGATGCTTCAGCCTGAAGAACTGCCAAACATTTAAGTGTAGTAAATTCAATATTGCCTATTCCTAGCTTAAAAATATTCATTCTCTTGTGATGAATATAAAACTCACAGTGGGGGAGTCATACTGCTGAATGTTGCTGATTTAGATGTGCCAGTGATGGGATTATATCTCAAAATAGAAAGAGAAAACCTGGCGTGGTACAATTTATATAACAATAGCTACTTCCAACACCAACTGTACAAAAGGTTTACATTGCATATAAATGTTTTAGCCTTGGTTGCATTTTAAAATTATTTTAACCGATATATTTGGCAAAATAAATGCATTATTATGTTTCTTAGATTACGACAGGACATCCAAAACTAAACTATACTCTGATGAATTGAAGGCATGGAAAGACAGGAAGGCTTTTATTTCTTCTTTTAGCATACAGGGCAATCACATATACATAATGAAAAATACTACTAGTTTGTATTTTTTTCACTTTCAGGGAACAAGTGACAGAATGGATTCACTTAAAACTACATCACTGTGATTTTAACTTTTGAGAATAAAAAGTATGTGGAGGTGGAAAAATCAATGAATAAACAAATTAATATACACATCATAATCTTCTATCAGATTCAGACTCAGCTTCATTTAGGAAAATACGAACACAATAATTACTTGTGCTTCCTGAATATTATCCTGTAGATAACATTCTTCTCTACAAGTAATCAATGGAAAAAATTCACATAATGATTATCTGAAATATGTTTAATAGTTCATCCAATTTAAACATAGTACATCTGTAGATGCTATCTGAAAGCATGATATAATGAACAGTGTAGAGTTAGAATATTTTGTCATGACTGACTTTTTTTTATTAACTATAGAGAAATGTATTGATATAATAATAAATTAAGGCATACGTTACAAAAATATTTTAAGAAATATCATTGAGCAGTTTTATTTTGAATATTATTGACAGTATTATTCTGAATAATACTCAAAGGTTATGTTTAGTGCTAGAATTATACAGCTCAAGAAACATAAAATTCCTAGAAATAAATTGAAACAGCTTACAAAATTACATTTAAATTTGACCCTTGGTATGATAAAGCATTTATACTTAACTGAATATAAAATTGGTTGGTGAACAGCTTTAGTGATGTTTTATAAATATATGTATGTAGTTCTATGGGCTTCCCAGTTAGTGCTAATGGTAAAGGATCCACCAGCCCTAAGAGACACAAGGAGACCCAAGAGACCCAGATTTGACCCCTGGGTCGGGAGGATCCCATGGAGGGCATGGCAACTCCGTCCAGTATTCTTGCGTGGAGAATTGCATGAACAGAGGAGCCTGGCCAGCTCCATTCCACAGTATTACAAAGAGCTGGACAAGACAGAAGGACTTAATATATACTCACATGTCGTTCTACACATTTAATCATTAGTTTTTAAATGATTCTGCACAGACCTGATACTGCTGATCTTAAGAAGATCCACCACATAGGGCTTCCCTGGTGGCTCAGTGGTGAAGAGTCTGCCTGCCCTTGCAGGAGAAGCGGGTTTGATCCCCGAACTGGTATGATCCCACATGTCGTGAGCAGCTAGTCCAATGTACCACAACTATTGAGCCCGTGCTCTAGAGCCTGGGAGCCACAACTATTGACCCCACATGCTGCAACTAGAGCCTGTGTTCCCAAACAAGAGGGGCACGGCAATGAGGCCCATATACTGCAACTAGAGAGTATCCCCCATCACTGCAACTAGAGAAAAACCCATGCAGCAAAGAAGACCCAGCAATGCCAGTATGTAAATAAAATTATTAAAAACAAAAAGATCTACCACAGTATATCCCTCCAGCATGTGCTCTGCAAATGTGCTTGTCTCAGCTACCCACTGCCATGCAGGCAGCTTCTGATTGCAGGCACTCTGACAGTGGGCTTTCCATCAAGCCCTGACCTTTGGCAGGTGTTCTCAGAGTGCTGCAATAACTCATGAACTTTTCTGCAATTTTAAACAAGTGAGCAAACAACAACGAATAACAAAGAAAAAAATCCCTTGCTTTTTTTTTGTTCCTGTTACACTAAAATATGCCCTCTTTACCCTGCCTCTAACAAAGTCCAGTGCCCTGGCACTCCTTACTGTCTCATAACCCCTTGAGCATCGATAACCAAACACATGAAAAAGTAGAGATGTGTGCCATGTTCAGGAAAGGGCGAGGCATTGGTGAACTGTGTGATGAGAGTGAGGGATGTTCTTAAGAGTAGCAGCTAGCAAGTCAATTCAAGGCAACAAAGACAAGTTGTGGTCAGACTGTAAAGAATGCTGTTGCTCAGCTAAGGTGTTTGGACTTGATTTTACGTATATGCAGTAGATTGAAAGATTTTAAGCAGACACATAACTTGATCAGCTTTGTCTTTTATATATTTATAAAGGTCACTCAAATGGCAGGGTAATCTGTAGATATATACACTTTGGGCTTTCCAGGTGGCACTAGTGGTAAAGAACCTGCCTGCCAATGCAGGAGACAAGAAATGTGGGTTCAATTCCTTGATCGGGAAGATCCCCTGGAGGAGGGTGTGGCAACCCACTTCAGTATTCTTGCCTGGAGAATCCCATGGACAGAGGAGCCTGGTGGACTACCATCCACTGGGTTGCAAAAAGTTGGACATGACTGAAGTGACTTACCAGCAGCAATGTATACACACTTGGGAAAATTTTTGCAATAATCAAGTGAAGATTGATGAAGGTTTGTGTTAAAGCCATTGCCTTTGGAAAATGGAGATGGGAATGAATGAGGAATTATTAAGGAGGGAGAAGTCATGGGATTCGCTCAATGGCTAGGTATTGGAAAAGGACATGCTACGGAGTTAGACAGACATGAGTGGAAGCACCAGTTCCACCACTAACTACCTGTGACTACTTGGACACTTAAACTCTGTGACTCAGTTCTCTCATAGGTAAAATAGAGAAAATAACAATGCATATGCATAAGGTTTTTATGAAGAGAAAATAAAATTACACAAAACCATAATGCAGTGTCAAGCACAGAATTAAAAATTAATAAATTTAGCCTCATATAGCTTCCCTGGTCGCTCAGATGGTAAAGAATCTGTCTGCAATGCAGGAGACCCCATTTTGATCCCTGGGTCAGGAAGGTCCTCTGGAGAAGGGAATGGCAACCCACTCCAGTATTCTTGCCTGGAGAATCCTGTGGACAGAGGAGCCTGCTAGAGTCCATAGAGTTACAGAGTCAGACATGACTGAGTGATTAACACTTTCACTTTCAGCTTCATATAGGATAGGTAAAGGCTCCAGGAGGACTGTGAAATTCCTGACTGAGCATTCCATTAGGAATAGCATAGAGGATGTGGACACACTGGGCTTGATGAGAATCTATGATTACATGAGTGGAAGAAAATATAATTCCTCTGACAGAGATAAAGAATATTTTCCAAAGCACAGTTTTTATTGCCTTTACAATCAATTAACTGCACCAGAATCTCTGGTTGCTGATCTCACCCTGGGCAACCTGTCCTGCTTCCTTTGATTAATTGATCCTTACAGAATTCTAAGAGACAGCATTTGACTCTGCAGCTTTAGAGACAATCCCTTATTTCAGAACATGCTGATCACTTTAGACTCAATTTCCAGCCTCAGGTCATGCCCTTGTCAGAACATCCCAGCTGCTCCAAAGCAAGAGGCCCTTGGCTCTCCATTAAATGCATCATATGAAGCCTTAGTAACCATGGCAATAATCCTCAGAAGACACAGTCCCATCACCATCCTGACCTTTAGATCATCCATAGTGAGAAACACAATTCCTGTTTAAATGTTTTAAACTGAACCCTCATATGATCCCCTTTCAGTCAAGGGAAAATACCACATGTCTATGTTGACAGGTGCCTAATATCAATCAAAGCAAGATACAAATGATAAAATGCTGTTATAACATAATTTGGGGCAAAAATGTAATCAGGCATTTATCTCTAATGGACAGCCAACATCTTTCACTTCTTGCATGATTCTGAAATTTGAGATGTCTGCTTACTATTTTAGAACATTTTCTGCATGAAGAAATCATTTTTTGTGTGTTTCTCTAGGAGGAGTATTGGGAGAAAAGAAAATTTAAGAGTGTTACAATTAAAATGAAATCTAATGGCTTTTCTAGTCCTCAGTGTAATTTTATAAAGAAGAAACCTGAAGCACAAAAATCAGATAAAATAGATTGTCCAAAAACAAACCTTGAGGAATCACCGAGACTTTAAATATTTTTCTTGGAAATCTCATGGCTAGAGAAGCCTGGTGGGGTACAGTCCATGGGGTCGCAAAAGAGTTGGACATGACTTAGCACTAAACACCTACAACTTGATGTTCCTAGAAACTGTTCTCTACTGCATTCTGCTCCTTGCTGTGTACCAGAATAGTGGCAAAACTGATCGTGCTGTCATTTTTACAACTAGGCTTTGATATTTTAGAGATCATCAACAACAAAATAGCACCATTGTCATGGGAAGACTGGTCTTAAAAATCAGACAAACTTTAGCTCAAATCCAGTTTCTACCATTATCTTGGAGCCAGTGGACAATCTTTTGAGTTGTCAGTTTCCTCACAAACAAAAGATGGCAATAGTTACCTATGCATAGAGTTAAAAGTGAGAATTAATTAAAGCTATCTCTATATAGCTAGTAGCTATCATTACAAAGCTAATGTAGGTGATGGAATTCCAGTTGAGCTATTTCAAATCCTAAAAGGTGATGCTGTGAAAGTGCTGCATTTAATATGCCAGCAAATTTGGAAAATTCAGCAGTGGCCACAGGACTAGAAAAGGTCAATTTTCATTCCAGTCCCAAAGAAAGGCAATGCCAAAGAATGCTCAAACTACCGCACAATCACACTCATCTCACACCCTAGCAAGGTAATGCCCAAAATTCTCCAAGATAGGCTTCTACAGTACATGAACTGTGAACTACCAGATGTTTAAGCTGGATTTAGCAATGACAGAGGAACCAGAGATCAAATTGCCAACATCCGTTAGATCATCAAAAAGGCAAGAGAGTTTCAGAAAAAAATCTACTTCTGTTTTATTGACTATGTGAAAGCCTATGACCACATGGATCACAACAAACTGTGGACAATTATTAAGAGATGGGAATACCAGACCACCTTACCTGCCTCCTGAAAAATCTGTATGCAGGTCAGGAAGCAATAGTTAGAACTGGATATGGAACAACAGACTGGTTCCAAATCCGGAAAAGAGTACATCAAAGCTGTATATTGTCACCCTGCTCACTTAACTTCTATGCAGAGTACATTATAAGAAATTCTGGGCTGGATAAAGCTCAAGCTGCAAGCAAGATTGGCAGGAGAAATATCAATAACCTCAGATATGCAGGTGACACCACCCTTATGGCAGAAAGTGAAGAAGAGCTAAAGAGCCTCTTGATGAAAGTGAAAAAGGAGAGTGAAAAAGTTGACCTAAAACTCAACAGTCAGAAAACTAAGATCATGGCATCTGGCCCCATCACTTCATGGCAAATAAATGGAGAAACAGTGGAAACGGTGAGAAACTTTATTTTGGGGGAGTTCCAAAATCACTTCAGATGATGACTGTAACCATAAAATTAAAAGACGCTTGCTCCTTGGCAGAAAAATTATGACCAACCTCGACAGCATATTAAAAAGCAGAGACATTACTTTGCCAACAAAGGTCCCTATACTTAAGGCTATGGTTTTTCCAGTAGTCATGTATAGATGTGAGAGTTGGACTAGAAGGCTGAGCACCAAAGAATTGTTTCTTTTGAGCTATGGAGTTGGAGAAGACTCTTGAGAGTCCCATGGACTGCAAGGAGATCCTACCAGTCAATCCTAAGGGAAATCAGCCCTGAATATTCATTGGAAAGACTGATGCTAAAGCTGAAGCTCCAATTCAAATGAGTAAATTCTTTGCATCAGGTGGCCAAAATATTATGTGAAATCAATAGCCAGCCCAGGTTTGATGCTTGGGGCTGGTGCACCGAGATTTCCCAGGGGGAGGGAATCGGGAGGGAGGAGGGAGTTCTGGAGGGGGAGCATGTGTAGACCCATGGTGGTTTCATGTCATTGTATGGCAAAACCAACACAATAAAGTAAAGAAAATTAAAAAAAAAAAAAGAATTCATTTGAATCAGTTCTACTCAGGTGGACGGAACTGGAGCCTATTATCCAGAGTGAAGTAAGCCAGAAGGAAAAACAACAATACAGTATACTAACGCATATATATGGAATTTAGAAAGATGGTAACGAGAACCCTGCATGCGAGACAGCAAAAGAAACGCAGATGTATAGAACAGTCTCGTGGACTCTGTGGAAGAGGGCAAGGGTGGGATGATATGGGAGAATGACATTGAAACATGTTAATTATCATATGTGAAATCAATTGCCAGCCCAGGGTTGATGCTTGGGGCTGGTGCACCGGGATGACCCAGGGAGAGGGAATCGGGAGGGAGAAGGGAGGGGGGTTCTGGAGGGGGAACATATGTATACCCATGGCAGATTCACGTCAATGTATGGCAAAACCAGCACAATTAAAATAAAAAAAAGTTCACTGACAACCTTGACATGCAGCTGATCCAACATGCTCAGTTGTGTCCTACTCTTTGAAACCCCAGGGACTGTAGCCTGCCAGTCTCCTCTGTCCATGGAATTCTCCAGAAAGTATACTGACATGGGTAGTCATTCCCTTCTACAAGGAATCTTCCTAATCCAGGGACCGAACCTGGGTCTCTGGCACTGCAGGCGGATTCTTTACCATCTGAGCCACTAAATGTAACTAATTCAAAGACGGAAGACAGCGATTTGAAAATAATAATAAAATATGCAATATTCTTGATTGTAGATCCTGAACTACCAGTTAATTATCACAAAATATAGTTCCTTCACTTTTGCTAAACTTTTATGTCCATAACCAACCTACAGTTGCAATTGACAAATGGGTGTTGTGGCATAAATGTTGATGAATTGGTTGTGTTAACAAAAAAGAGGAAAAGTGACACAATGAAGATACATGTTAGAACTTCATCTATTAATGACATGAGCAATATTTTTGCTGAATCAGTTAATAATTTCCAAATATTTCGAAGAATAGTTCCTCTGATTCCAGTCTTAGTGACAATAGAGTGGCTATAGACAGTAAGTTTAACAGCTTCTTTATTCTTAACTGCCCGGGTCCTGCCCCAGCGGGTCCAGGGATCTTGAGGAATGAGTGGCGTCGGCGGAAGAACTGAGCTGAGTCGATGTGTGGTGATGAAGCAGTCTCTCTCATTTTTCGTTGGTTTACGGTTTTATAGCCAAAAGACATCCCCATTACATCATTACATCACCTATCATTCTATACAATTTTTTGTTTTCTGCCTTCCATAGCAACCTTATCATAGAGCTCATTCCCCACTCTATCATGAAACATTCCCCTTGCAGAAGTCAGATTTCTATGTAATTAGATTTAACAATAGTATGTTTACCATTTGAATGTCTTCAGCATACTTCATTCAATCATGATAAATACATCAACCTAAGCAGAAAGGTTACATTTCTTTTATCAGGTGCAACTATGTAGAAGCTAGAGGGAAAGGCTTAAGCTTGAAACTGTTTTATTCTATTAACCTACTCCGGACAAAGAGACAGTTTGGAAAGAGGAAAGAGGACAAAGAGACAGTTTAGAAAGAGGAAAGAGGACTAAGACAGTCTAGCAGTACTGCTTTAGCAATAAAACCCTATTAACCTTATAACCACTATAATGAATTCCTATGTGTACATTATCCTAAAGCAATCAATATCTCCAACTATGCTGGCCACAGTTATGAGCATTCCTAAGTCCCATTCCACTAGGGTCTCTTCAAGGAAGACAGCCTCCTCCGTGGAGTGGTCAGGGGAGTGGGAGGTGGAAACGTGACCCAAGTACCAGCCCTTCTGGTGGTGGCCTTGCCATGACCACCAGAGAACTCTTGGTAAATTCCCCAGTAATGAGTAGGAGTAGTAATCTATTTAAATGTACCTTTCATTCCTCCTTAGCCCCCAGGGAAGGCGATCCACCTTTCCAGATCCTCTGGTCGATAAGGTCTGGAGGAATTATCTCAGGAGGAATTCTTTCCAATTGGGACTGACCTACTGAGATGAGCCAATGTTCCAAGCATGGACAGAACTCCCAAGAAAAATACCAGGGGGGGCCTTGTCCGGGATGCCCCATAAAGAAAGTCAGCTTTTCAATTTCTTTCTTAGTCTCATGACCTTGTCATCCGAGCAAGGGGGCATCCTAACAGCTCCCGGCACTTAACATTTTCATCTTTTTTCTAAGACTAGACAATCAACAAAACAATAAACAGTAATGGTGTCTGATTTCCATGATGCAAATACTGCCACCATGAGTGATTATAAATGTACCTGCATAGATCACTGAATGCAGAGAAGAGACACATGGTAGCACACCACTGTATAGTATTTCGACCACACAGATACAATATTCATACAAAATCTCAAGAGCAAAGGATATAGGAAAATGTATAAAATAACTAGGAAGTAATGGAAAGTGAGTTTTTATTGCCTCTGTTTTTTACTATAGGTTTTTAAATTGAGAGTTTATATAATTTAACAATTAATCTGTTCAATAACTGGTTCATAAAACTCCTGAAAATTTAATAACTTGCACTTGCAGACCAGAACAAGCTGACTCTCAAACAGAACTGAATGTGGAAAATGCTGTGTCTGAAATAAAAATTCTTGTAGGAGTGACAAATATAAAAAATATAGTATTTATTATTTAATCATACTGCCTTTATTCATCCATAATAAATATTTATTGACCTTACTATATACCAGACAGAAGTAGAAACATAAGGCACAATGGGAGGATAGCAATGTGTTCCTAAAGAAATAGCATTTTCTAAGAGATGCAAAAGGATTTGTACTGGAGAAGGTAGGATTTAGCGAGATTAGGAAGAGGGTATACTATAGGAAAAAACAGCTGTACACAATCTATGAGATGAGGAAAAATTATGATGTTATAGAGAATTTGAAAGTATGTTTCTAGTGCACAGTGGGTGAGGAGAATATAGCATAAAATATTGGTAAGAAACTAAATCACACACAACATTATAGGAAGAGTATCCATATACCCTGGTTTGCCTCATATTCTCCCACTTTATTTTTATTGCCCTAATTATTGGTATAATTATAAATAGCACCCCTCATTCACATGTAAATGTGTGCTATTTTAGATTACAAATTATATAGCCATCCTACCTATTAACCATGTTAGTTCAGTTACTTAGTCATGTCCAACTTTTTGAGACCCCATGGACTGCAGTACGCCAGGCTTCCCCTGTCCTTTATCATCTCCCAGAGCTTGCTCAAACTGAAGTCCATTGAGTCAGTGATGCCATCCAACCATCTCATTCTCTGTTGCCCACTTCTCCTGCTCTCAATCTTTCCCAACATTTGGGTCTTTTCCAGTGAGCTAGCTGTTCGCATCAGGATGCCAAAACTTCAGCTTTGGAGCTTCATCCTTGGAACTTCAGCTTCAGCATCAGTCGTTCAATGAATATTCAGGGCTGATTTCCTTTAGGATTAACTGTTTGATCTCCTTGCAGTCCAAAGGACTCTCAAGAGTCTTCTCCAGAATTCTTTGGTACTCAGCCTTCTTTATGGTCCAACTCTCACTTTCATACATGACTACTGGAAAAAACCTAGCTTTGACTAGATGGAACTTTGTTGGCAAAGTAGTGTCTCTGCTTTTTAATATGCTGTCTAGGTTGTTCATAGCTTTTCTTCCAAAGAGCAAGTGTCTTTTAATTTCATGGCTGTAGTCACCGTCCTCAGTTATTTTGGAGTCCAAGAAAATAAAGTCTGTTGCTGTTTCCATTTTTACCATCTATTTGCCATGAAGTGATGTGACCAGACTCCAGCATTCGTCATGAAAGATTTAAGCAAGGAAAATCTAGGAGGATTTTGGCCGCATTTGTATGTATCAAAGAGTGGCTACTGCATATAGAGAGAATTACAAAGAGTCAAGAAGCAAAATAGGGAAATCCCGTTTGGAAGCTATTACAGTTATCCAGTGAATGGCCATAGGAAAATAGATAAGAGCTATGGCAAGGATTTGAGGGCATTTAATTTGACATATAATGAATAGGCAAGACTCGGTGATTCATGGAATAGAGAGGGAGAAAGAGAAAGAGATGTTAAAATTATTCTTGAATTCTGGCTTACCCAGCTGATTGAAGGGCTGTGCCTGTCACTGAAATGGTGAATATCAGAGGAATACCATGTCTAGGGGAACAACAGATAGGTTCTGTTTGTATGTCAAATTCAAGACTATGGTGAGACATACAAATAGATATGTTCAAAG
The DNA here is from genome assembly GCA_007570785.1 of Antilocapra americana. Classification (NCBI taxonomy): domain Eukaryota; kingdom Metazoa; phylum Chordata; class Mammalia; order Artiodactyla; family Antilocapridae; genus Antilocapra; species Antilocapra americana. The sequence continues at coordinate 27,601,484 of ML661897.1, read as the reverse complement.
ACCCTTGGGCCTTAAGTTTAGAGGAAATACCTGGGCTGGAGAGGAAACTCAGAAATAATTCTTTAAATGAGAAAATCATAACACTCATGAAATTTTCTTAGAAAAGGGTAGCAAGGAAAAAGAAGCTCTAGGGCAGAGTTTTGGGGAAAAAAACTATCTCATGATAAATCTCAGAATTTTTTTTTCTGGTTCTTAAATGTTGATGACTACTTTATTTTTCAAATGCTGTGAGGATTAAAAAAATGTATTGGTGGGCTACTCTGAACCTCTACTTCGTGACCTCTTTTTTATTAATTTTTGTTGCATTATATTTGCTTTACGATGTTGTTAGTTTCTATTGTATAGCAAAGTGATTCAGCTTCACATATGCCTCTGCCCCCTCTCTTTTGGATTGCCTTCGCATTTAGGTTACCACAGAGCACCGAGTAGAGCTCCCTGTGTTGTAATGGTGGATTCCCAAAAGTTATCTCTTCTATAGATATAGTAGTGTATATATATGTCAATCTCAATCTCCCAATTGATTCCACCCCCATTTTTTCCCCTTGATGTCCGTACAGTTGCCCTGTACATCTGTGTCTCTATTTCTGCTTTGCAAATAAGGTCATCTATACCATTTCTCTAGATTCCACATGTATGCATTAATAAACTATATTTGATTTTACCTTTCTGATTTACTTCACTCTATATGACAATCTTTAGGTCCTTCCATGTCTCTACAAATGACCCAATTTCATTCCTTTTTGTAAATATCAGAATTCAACTAACCTTATCTCTAGAAAAGGAGGATCTTGGAATCCAATAAGTGGATCCTCAGCTACCTGCTAACCATGAAGAAGACAAAAGACACAGCTAGGTAAGGGCACCTTTCTTTATGATGTATTGGTGATCCATCACTATATGCCAGTTTGGAGCCTCTTCAATTCGATGACTTGGACTAGGAAAATCTTCCTGGTGCAAACAGCCTAAATAGACATGCTTCCTGTCTCGCATGCAGGGTTCTCACTGCCATCTTTCTAAATTCCATATATATGCGTTAGTATACTGTATTGTTGTTTTTCCTTCTGGCTTACTTCACTCTGGATAATAGGCTCCAGTTCCGTTCACCTGAGTAGAACTGATTCAAATGAATTTTTTTTTTAATGCTGAGTAATATTCCATTGTGTATATGTACCACAGCTTTCTTATCCATTCATCAGTTGATGGGCATCTAGGTTGCTTCCATGTCCTGGCTATTGTAAACAATGCGGCGATGAACATTGGGGTACACGTGTCTCTTTCAATTCTGGTTTCCTCAGTGTGTATGCCCAGCAGTGGGATTGCTGGGTCATATGGCAGGTCTATTTGCAGTTTTTTAAGGAATCTCCACACTGTTCTCCATAGTGGCTGTACTAGTTTGCATTCCCACCAACAGTGTAAGAGGGTTCCCTTTTCTCCAGATCCTCTCCAGCATTTATTGCTTGTAGACTTTTGGATGGCAGCCATTCTGACTAGTGTGAAGTGGTACCTCATTGTGGTTTTGATTTGCATTTCTCTGATAATGTTGAGCATCTTTTCATGTGTTTGTTAGCCATTTTTATGTCTTCTATGGAGAAATGTCTGTTAAGTTCATGTCATTGTATGGCAAAACCAATAAAAAAAAAAGAAAAAAAAAGAATGCTAGATCTCTAATTAAAAAATAGAAATGCAGCAATTAGCAAAGGTTTACTGTATAGCACAGGGAACTATAGTCAGTATCTTATAATAACCTATCATGGAAAATGATTTCAAAAATTATATATGTATATAAGTACAACTGAATCACTTTTCTGTGCACCTGAAATACTGTGTCAACCAGAGTTCAATAAAATGTATATATTAAGAAAAAAAAATAGACATGCTTCCTATGGCCCATGTTGTTTATACTGGGGAAGGGAACCTCTGCTGAGCAGGAGCTAACTCCAGTGTGGGGTGGGTAGGGGAAGTATGGGGAGGGTGGGGGACAGAAAGAGAGAATGTTCCACAGGAGACTGTAAAATTTAAAGTACCAAATGATAATTAGAATGAGCAAAATTTACCGAGGACTGAAAATATCTAACTGAATCATCACAAAAATCTCATAAGGTAGATGTTCCCATCTGAAAGACAAAAGTCTGATCCATGGGAAGGTAAATATACAGCAAACCAATTTTTAAGAAGCAGAGATATGATTTAATCTCAAGTCTACCTGACTCCCAGGATTTCTCTATATTTGTAGTTACTGGTACTAAAGAAAACTCTTATTGATTTTTCATGGCAGAAAGTCTACTCTTGAGCAGTGGGGGCGGTTTTTTTGTTTTGTTTTTAAGTGCTGGTTAAGTGAGGGAGAATAAACACAAGTTCATTCAGAGAAAAGAGAATAAACACCCAATACAGTGATGCAATGGAAGACTATGCAGTCAAAACAATCGACAAATTAGAGAATCAGTTAATCATACAGGCAATGGCTTTTCGTATGAGGTTGTCTTGTTGTTTAGTTACTGAGTCGTGTTTAACACTTTGCAACCCCGTGGACTGTAGCCTGCCAGTCTTTTCTGTCCATGGGACTTCCCAAGCAAGAATACTGGAGTGGGTTGCCACTTCCTCCTCCAAAGCATCTTCCCAACCCAAGGACTGAACCCACGCCTCCTGCATTGCTGGTGGACTTTACCACAGGGCCATCATGAGGTTGTCTACACTCCTCTAAGGTTTGAGGCTTGATACAGGGTGCTCAGGGCTGGTGCACCAGATGACCCAGAGAGATGGAATCGGGAGGGAGGTGGGAGGGGGGTTTTGGAAGGGGAACACATGTATACCCATGGCGGATTCATGTCAATGTATAGCAAAACCAACACGATAATGTAAAGAAAAATAAATAAATAAATAAAGGAGATGCCTCTTCCCTTGCATGGTGAGATGATGTTTGATGCATAGGATAAACATAACTTATCTCCAGACTGTCAATTTCATTTAAATATATCTGAGAGACAATTCTTTAAAACTGACATGGATGTGTATTGCAATGAGAAATTCACATGAAAGAGAAAATCATGAAACTCAAATTGTCTATTTTGGTGGACCTGGTTAGACTCCTATAACAAGATTCTCAAGGTTAGTTATCTCTTCTTGTTTAGTTTTAGGGAAAAAAAATTAGGGAAGAAAAATCTCTATGTCAAGAGAAAAAATCATGCAATATAGTGTATGCAATCTCTATACAGCACAAGCTCTCTATGATTATACAATATAATCTGACTACAGAAAAACTATAAAATGTTACATAACACATATGGAAAGATATATTTAAAAAACCTCAATTGGAGAAAAAAAGATACATAATGGAAATACACCAAAATGTTAACAGTAGTTATCTTATGTATGATTACAAGTTTACTTTCTTCTTTATGCTTTTTATATTTATATAAATTTACAGTACATGTATGTGGCTTTTAAAAATTATTTTTTAAAGTCCTTGCTATTTTTGAATGAAGAAAATCTAGAGGAACTCACTTCTGTTATTAATGACCAAAGACTAATTTCAAATTTAATAAAATAATAGCATGACTCTATTAAATAATGAAAGTGAACATTAGAATATATGAGGTCTCTGGATTATTAACAGTCCTCCTCTGGAATAAATTATTTAACTTTCATGAAATGATTGAAGTTTTGGGAATGGAAGTTTATTAATATCTTTTTTAATTGTATGGATATATTAAATCCTGCAAGTGGAAGCTATATTTTCCCCCATGTGGCAAATATATATGAAACAATACCCTAGTATCTATGCATCTAAATATAGTTGCCAAATGTTTCACAGCTTTATTCATTATTAATCATGAAGAATCTTTTAACATGTGCTTTGCACTCCTTCTTTTGAGAAGCAACTTTAATTTTATTTTCTTGGACCATACTCATAAATGTTAAAAAGGAAGGATATTTTAATAAATACTGAATTACCATGTCATCAGTCTCTGCTCTGCAATCAGAGGGCTTTAGTGCATTATAGAAACTAGGACAGGGGATCTGTGGTCCAGCAAGACCAAATTCTGTGAATTGCATATTCTATTTGGAGACAAACGATCTCTTTGTGTATACAGTCTTGAAGTTAGTATTAGGAATGGACTGCATTTGCAGGTTTGCGAAATACCAGAATGGCCTTTTCATGAAACCTCTCTGCTGCTGCTGCTAAGTCACGTCAATCGTGTCCGACTCTATGCGACCCCGTGGATGGCAGCCCACCTGGGATTCTCCAGGCAAGAACACTGGAGTGGGCTGCCACTTCCTTCTCCAATGCGTGAAAGTGAAAAGTGAAAGTGAAGTCGCTCAGTCGTGTGCGACCCCATGGACTGCAGCCTACCGGGCTCCTCCGTCCGTGGGATTTTCCAGGCAAGAATACTGGAGTGGCTCACCAGTGCCTTCTCCAGAAACCTCTCTAAACCAGTTTAAAAATCAAAGGCACTCTTTTAATTCTGTGTCTTCAAATATACAAATTATATAAATCATCTGTATAATATGTGTTAAAATATTTTTGAGTGTAATAGACATAAAACACCTTAAGAGTAAGAATCAGGAGCCCTGGACCTGAGACCAGTTCCATCACCTTTCATGACTTTGAAGAGAGTCACTAACTTTTGGATAGCCTATTTTCATCGTCAACAAAATGTGATGAACAACATTGCTTTTTGCTATCTCACAAGACTTTTGAAAGAGTCAAGTGACTAGAAATACACTTTGAAAAGCATAAGAGAAAAATGCAAATACAAGATAATGTGATTTTTAAAACCACAACGGTCATTTATTTATAGATCATTTTTCTCATGTTTGGGAAAAGAAAGTGCTTTTCTTTTCTTTTTTTCTTTTTTTTAAAGAATGTGATCTGAGGCATTATATCTTTTTTAGGAGACACGAAACAATAGAATAACTCTTTTATCTTCCCAGTGGACACTAATAATTTTTGACTTTCAGACCCAGCTGAGTTAAATAAGGTATATCAACTTTATGACAACCTTCAAAATAGAATTCAAATGTTTCCTTCAATTTTTTTTTGTATTAAAATAGGGAGGTGGTGTTAGTAGTAAAGAACCCACCTGCCAATGCAGGAGATGTAAGAGATACCAGTTCGATCCCTGGTCAGGAAGATACCCTGGAGGAGGGCATGGTAACTCACTCCATTCATGCTTAGAGAATCTCATGGACAGCGGAGCCTGGCATGTCAGTCTCTAGGGTTTCAAAGAGACAGACATTACTGAAGCAACTTAGCATGCAGGGGTAAAAGGTGCAGTCTATGTATCCATCAAGCCTCAGGTCCCAGGGAGAATGACACCCTTGACATCCCCTTGAGATAAAATTCCAAAACAAGCAGATTGAGTTCTCTTTGGCACCATGAGGTTGATCGCTTTTATATGAAACCTTACTCATCATGTCCTTCTCTTCTGCCCCCTCCCCGGAAGTTGTAGAGTCCTTGGGAGCAGAGAATGTGTCTTATTTATCTTTTTATCCTTCCTTGCCTTACCATATAGAGCTGTGTGAATTATAGACACAAAGACAGCTGTTAATTACCATTTACATGCTTGCAGCTGTTCTAAGAACCATTAATAGCATTTATTGAGCAGTTGCTATGATCTTGGTCACCTGGCTAAATGCTTTGCAGACAAATCTCCCTTAATCCCTAAGGGGATGTTACAAACAGTGCTTAGAACATAGCCCTTAGTGTTAACTGTGATTGAGATAATGACCATTCTTATTATTCCCCTTCAACAGACAAGAAAGTAAGCTTCAGAACTGTGAAGGTGACCAAGATAACATGGTAAGTAAATAATAAAACAAGGACTTAAACTCACACCTATCTGATGTCAGATCTTACACACCGCCATTTTATTCCATGGAAAAGGCGTTACCTTTTTTTGTTTTTTTTTTTTTTTTTTTACAGTTTTCAGCCTTTATACTTCTCCATAGATGTGGATGTGATTACTGAAGAGTTTCCCCAGACCAAAATGCCATCTTTGTCAATTATTACAAAATGCCCTATCCTTCTCTATGGTTTGAGAGACCTTTTAAGGAGTCTGTGAATAGTCTGGGCTATTTACTGTGTGTCTCCTCAGTCAGATTCCTCTTCAGACTCTTGTCCTCTTGTTCTGCCCCTCTCACACACTGGGATTCATAATATGTGCCTCAGGAAAATGAAAGTGAAAGTCACTCAGCCTTGTCCGATTCTTTGTGACCCCATGGACTATACAGTCCATGGATTTCTCCAGGCCAGAATACTGGAGTGGGTAGCCTTCCCCTTCTCTGGGAGATCTTCCCAACCCAGGGATTGAACCCGAGTCTCCCGAATTGTGGGCAGATTCTTTACCAGCTGAGCCACCTTGGAAGTCCAAGAATACTGGAGTAGGTAGCTTATCCCTTCTCCAGCAGATCTTCCTGACACAGGAATCCATTTAGGGTCTCCTGCATTGCAGGCAAATTCTTTACCAACTGAGCTATCAGGGAAACCCATGTGCCTCATGACTTCCCGCTAAAAGCAGACTGAATTTCTGTGTAAACAGTTTATACTTACCAATTTATGTGCTATGATATTCCTTTGGTTGAAGCATGTCTCAGTCTTTTTATTTTCAAAATATTATTGTTTAGTTTTATTCTTTCTGAAAGGAATACTATGTTTATTATAGAATACCTAGTAATACAAAGAAGCAACAAGGAGGAAAAATACTCATCCATTTACACTATTTACTGCTGTCCACAATTTTCTAGATGTCCTTTTCTATGTATGATATGTCTGTGTATAAACACTATGTGAGTATTGTGCAGATACATGACCACACATACAATAGTCATATCACAGAATTCATACTACTAGGCAAATTCTGTTTTTAATCTGATAACATATTTTGGGTCTCTTACCATTATATAAAAATATTATCTTAAATTATCATGTATGTGGCTGCATAATAATGCTTTGTATAAACATATTACGTTATTTAAGTGTTAGTTGCTCAGTTGTGTCCAACTCTTTGCACTCCCATAGACTATAACCCGCTGGGCTCCTCTGTCCATGGAATTCTCCAGGCAAGAATATTGGAGTGGGTTGCCATTCCCTTCTCCAGGGGAACTTCTTGATCCAGGGATCAACCTTGGGTCTCCTGCATTGCAGGCAGATTCTTTACCATCTAAGCCACCAGGGAAGGAATCTTTTATTATTAAATACTTTATTTTCAATTGTAAACATAATGCTGCAAGGGTTGTCAATGTAGTTGAGTATTTATCTGCATCATTAACCACTTCCTTAGAATATCTTCTAGATTTTTGTCTTCTCCAAATGTACAGCTTTGCAAAGGGGAAAGAATTTGTTTTGATTTGTTGTTAAGTGAGTACAGAAAGGTCATACAGCTAATTCATAGAGTGGCTTGGAGTCTAACCTTCAGTATTCATAACTTAAAAGTCCCTATATGTTTCACTGTACCATATGGTCTCCAATAACAGCATACTCGTCAGAAAACTACATCCAGTTTCACTTGCCCAAAATGCATAAGGGAATTTTTTTTTAAAAAAAAAGAGAAATAGGAATGCTTATCCCAAGGAAATTGTAATTTTGATGATGTGGTCCTGTTTTGGAATCATCTTTGCATTTAAATTTTTAATTTGCAAAATGCTGCAGGGAGCTTGACACACAGTCTCTGAGTTCTAAAGGTCTAACCATGAAGTATATTGGTCTTTCTAATGAGCTCGGCAGTTTTAAGGGGAAGAAAAATGCATATATTGATTTGGCTCAGCTGTCTCGGTTTGGGAGCTGTCCCAGTAATCTCATTACTACGATATGTATGCTTTTATTCCCTCTGCATCAGAATTAAGCCTATATATAGAGCCAGCAGCTGCATTCTCAGCAAGACCTCAAGGTATCAAATGCACCCAGGAGCTCTCAGCTACCCATTTTCATTAACACAAGGCACTGATGACAAATAACTTTTTTTCTTTTTGTGACCAGTATGTTATTTCTAGCCCACAGGCTTTTTTTTTTTTTTTTCTCCTTTATGTCTTTGTCTAAACTAACGCATGACTTTTATCATTTCTGGATTCAGGCCTCATATGCTTAGATTTTGGCCAAGATTTGAATATATTCAAACAAAACTTTATCTGGCTCATGAGGTCGTCAGATTGACAGTGAGAATATTGCATGAATCTAGTTATAAGGAAAACCACAGGGAATTTCCTGGTGGTCCAGGGGTTAAGACTTCCGACTCAGGGAGTGCAAGTTTGATCCCTGGTCTGGAAGCTAACATCCCATTTACCTCATAGACAAAAAACAAGGACATAAACAGAAGCAAGACTATAACAAACTCAATAGACTTAAAGTGGTCCACATCAAAAAAGAAAAAAAGAAATAAAACTATGATAACCAAGAATGATATTGTATATCTTCATTATTGTCCTTTGCATCAAAAAAATTAATTTTAAGACAAGTATATATATATTAATTTTAAGACAAGTTTTTCTCACCAAGAGAAACTCCCTTCAGTGCTAGCCCTTTACATTTTTCTCTCTCTGCACAAGGAAATATATGCTTATGTATAGAAAGTCTAGCTCGCCCAAATCTTCAATTCGCACTCACTTGCCATATGCAATGCATAAATTTATAATGTGTTAAGCTTCAAGAACAGCTGACTACAAATTTCAACTTTCCAACCAAGGTTTAATTCCACCTAGACTCTTTCTCCTCTTATATCAGCTCTGTGTGTTGTGAAATGCTTTTATGACTAATCAAATATCTTCTGCTGCAAAGATTTTAAGGGCTCTTAGGGAAAATGAAAACCATACTAATAAGAACTTGAGAAGTGCTAATGAATTGTATTTGTCTGAACACCATGTTTTTTTGTTTTTTTCCTCCCTTAACCTTGAAAGGTCATGGGCTTCCAGAGCAAACGTTTCTCCTATGGCCAGATGCTTTGACATTCAAGTCAAATGTTGGGTTATAAGGTTATTTTCTTAATTAGTAAGATTAGTTCTTACATTAGTATCATTTGTTTTTAGTATCCTAAGTAGAAACTATGTTCAACTTCTATTCATTTACTTGGGGCAAAACAGAGCCATTCAATCTTCTTGCTACAGATAATTAGTTTTAAAGGAGAAAGAGAATGTTTCAACAACCTTTGTTCGTATAGGAAAAAATAAATGAAAATGAACATCACTCAATAACAATGCAGCTATGGCTTTAAGTGTAGTTCTCCAAAGGACTTTCCAATATAACACACCGAAATTTATTTGATCTTCCTTAAATGCTAAAATACAAGTAGAAAACGTATTTGTCTGTTTAGTTTATCCTGGTGTCTTAAAAAAAAAAAAAAAGAAAGAAAGAAAAGCTAATTAAGTGGATCACAGTTAGTAGCCCCACAGAGAAAGTCTTTTGCTATTTGTTTAAAAATCTCTCACTAATTTGTTGAATCAAATCAAAACTAGGTACCTACTAATCTAAAGCTGACATGAATCATCAGGCTAATGAAATAAATTATAACATAAAAAGAAAAGAGCCAAAATGATGCTAAATAACACATCATCATGGATTTGAGAGTATGATGTAAATGATGGAGATAGAAACTAATTCATTAAGTCATCTAAGAAGAAATTTAAAAGAGAGATTAAAGCACTTTTTAGAATGATGGCATTTTGAATAAAAACATCTAAGCCAGTTTCTTTCTTAAAGTACAATGAAATGACCAAAGGAATAGAAAATTGGGAGAAAATATGTAGCAGCATTAGATTCTAGAAAATAATGCTATTCACACTTAAGAAAACATGAAGTCACACTCTGCTAAATACTGAACAAATAGGAATATATTGAGTAGAAACACAGCAAGAATCAACTCATAATCACTCTCTCTGGAAAGCAATATGATTTCAAGTGTGGTAACAAAAGATATACCAGCAGAATATTGCTAACAAATCCCAATTTGCAAGGGCAGAGGGAAGATATTGATGCATGGCAAAGCATTCTGAACCACATTTGCTAGAAAACCCTGGAGTTTTGCTATAACAAACTGTGAAAATGAAGCCTCTGTCCCACCTCTATCATTTTCTCTCCATGTGACCTCAGGTCAGTTAATTACTCATTCTGTGACTTTCATTACTCTGAAATGTCAAACAGTGATAATGATGGTACTTACCTCAAAGGTTTGTGGAAAGGAGATGAAAGAATATGTGCAAAGCTTTAATCATGGTGACTAGCTTAAAATAAGCACTCAATATGTGGCAACCACTATTGTCATTGTTTTCATCGCCATCATCATCAAGACCTTCCCTACTTATAGTAGTTTAAGGAAAAAATCTGGACAAGCTCTCCTGTGTGAAGACAAAACAGAACAGAAAGTCAACTCCCCAGAAGGCTTCTGTTGGTAGATTTATGCAACAAAGGAGCATGGAAACTAAGTTCTTTATGCTCTAACTGCACAGCAGGGTGCTCACTGTTTTCTCAGAATGTTAGGATCAAAGAGTTGACAATAAAATTACATATTAACCAGTTCTTCAACTTCAGATCTGAAAAATAATTTCAAAAGCTCTCAAGTAAGGAGTTTCTTTTAGGGTTTCCCTGGTGGCTCAGTCCATAAAGAATCTCCCTGCAATGTAGGAGACCCAAGTTTGATCCCTTGGTCAGGAAGATTCCCTGGAAAAGGAAATGGCAACCGACTCCAGTATTCTTGCCTGGAGAATTCCATGGACAGAGGAGCCTGGCAGGCTGTGTGGTCCATGAGGCTGCAAAAGAGTTGGACACAACCTAGCGACTAAACCACCACCAAGGATTCTATTTTAGGATATAACACCAGACTAAAATTCTCATTCTATCTAAATATCAAAGGATAAAAACACAAAACCAATATGGAGCCTGTGGTAGGTTGAATGATAGCCTCCCCCCGCCCCCGCCTCCACCTGAAAGCTTCTCATCTTAATCCTAAAAATCTTCAAATACATCATCTTACATGGTGAAAGGGGATTTGCAGGTATAATTAAATTAAGGAATTTTAGATAAGGAAATTATTCTGGATTATCAGATGAACCCAGTGTAATCACAAAGGTCTTTTATTTATTTATTTATTTAAAAATTTTCTTTACTTTATTGTGTTGGTTTTGCCATACATTGACATGAATCCGCCATGGGTATACATATGCTCCCCCTCCAGAACCCCCCTCCCTCCTCCCTCCCGATTCCCTCCCCCTGGGACGTCTCGGTGCACCAGCCCCGAGCATCAACCCTGGGCTGGCGATTGATTTCACATATGATAATTTACATGTTTCAATGCCATTTTCCCATATGATCCCACCCTTGCCCTCTCCTACAGAGTTCACGAGTCTGTTCTATACATCTGCGTTCCTTTTTCTGCCTCGTATGCAGGGTTCTCGCTGCCATCTTTCTAAATTCCATATATATGCGTTAGTATACTGTATTGTTGTTTTTCCTTCTGGCTTACTTCACTCTGGATAATGGGCTCCAGTTCCGTCCACCTGAGTAGAACTGATTCAAATGAATTTTTTTTTAATGCTGAGTAATATTCCATTGTGTATATGTACCACAAAGGTCTTTTAAGAGGGAAGCTAGATTTTCAGACTTAGGTCAGAGTAGCAGATGTGACAATGGAAGAAAGGGACTGGAATAATTAATGGAAAGAGTCACTAGCTAAGAAATGCAGGTGGCCTCTAGAAGCTGGAAAGGGCAAGGGAATGGATTTTCCTCTTCTTGAAGAAACCAGGCTTGCTGGCAACTTAATTTTAGGCCAGTGAGACTAATTTTGGACTTCTGAACTTCAGTACTGCAAGATAATAAATTTGAATTGCTTTAAGCTATTAATTTTGTTGTAACCTCTCATGATGAAAAAAGGAAACGGACACAAGTCCTTTGGAATTATTCTTTTTGAAAAAGGAAGGTTATGATGCAGCACTCGAAAAAGTATATTTCAGAAGAACATTCTTGCAAAAGAACATAAATGCAATAAAAGAGGCAAAGAAAGAAAATCTTCTCTATGGTATAAGCAAAATTTAAGAACACCAAGACATCATGAGAAATATGCAGAAATGATTACAAAACTGTATGGAAAAGGGAAGGAAAGAATCCAGCATTATTAAGGGAAAAAAAGGTAATTGTTATGATCTGAATATTTGTGCTCCTCCCCCAAATTCATACGTTAAAATCCTAACCTCCCAAAAGTGACATCATTAAAAGGTGGGGTCTTGGAGAGCTACTTAAGTTTCCACCCTTACAAATGACATTGTGTCTGTGTGTCTGTGTGTTAGTTGCTTAGTTGTTAATTGCTCCAACTCTTTGTGATCCCATGGACTGTAGCCCACCAGCCTCCTCTATCCATGGATTCTCCAGGCAAGATATTAGAGTGGGTTGCCAATCCCTTCTCTAGAGGATCTTCCTGACCCAGGGATCAAACTCCAGTCTCCTGCATTGCAAGCAGATTCTTTACTATCTGAGTCACCAGGGAAGCCCACGAATAACATTAGTGCCTTATAAAAGAAGTTCCAGAGAGATTTCTAACCCTTTTGGCTTGGCTACTTAAGGATACAACAAAAAGCCTACAGCCTTGAAGAGGGCCTTCACCAGGCCATGCTTACACCCTGATCTTGGACTTCCAGCCTCCAGTACCACTTGCTGTTCATAAGCCACCCAGTCTATGATATTTAGTTATAGCATGATGAACAGACTATGAGTACTGATTATTTTAAAGCAGAACTTAAAATGGTGTTATGAACAATCAAGGTCAGAAGGAACACTGCAGAAAAGAGATCCATTATACGTAAGATGAACACAGACAATGTCCTCAGGATGTGGAATAAAAAAATAAATACATGAAAGTGAAAATGCTAGATCAAGAAAGATACAGATATCTAAAACACATGGTAACCTGCCTAAAGAAAATAGCATATCAAAAATAAGTAATAAGAAAAAAACACAATAGAAAAAAATGCTTTTGAGCAAAACCTTGCTTGCTTTAGACAAGATAATGTGATTAAAGAATTTTAGACAAAAATACTTTCTTTAAAAGACTACCACTATAATTAAACAATCCAATTTACTAATTGTGTGACAGCATTAAATTAACATGGCTCTTGATGAGATGCAATATAAAGAACAGAATACTACCTAGGCATAATTTTTAAAAATATTAAACTAGAATATGGACTTAACTTCCATTTTACCTGAGAATTTTGGGGAAAGAGAAACAAGATAAAATGATACCACAATCAGAAATATAAATGCAGAATATAGTCGATTTTACAGTACAACTGATCTCATCACTTCAAAAATGTTATTAAATTAACATAGAACTCTTCTAATGTAATGAGCTTCAAAAACTAACTATAGTATATAAACCTTAATTGGATTATTTGGAAAAATACAACTATAGAAGTTATTTGGGGGAATTGGAGAACTTTGAAGATGGGTTAGGGATAAGACGAAATTATATAAATACTGATATTTTGGAGACAGTTGTATCATAATTTTAAAAAAGTCCTTTTCTTAAAAATATTCACAAAGATGCTCTAGGGGTAAAGTCTGTAGGTTCTATGAAATGGCTTGGCATATATACACATACACACACTTACTTGTAAATAGGTATGATAAAATTTTAACGTGATTGTTTCTGAGAAGTGAGTTTATGGATGTTCACTGCACTACTGTTCAACTATTTCATATACTCAATACTTGTGGACTTTGTGGATGAGGGTAAGGGTGGGATGAGATGGGAGAAGGGCATTGAAGCATGTTAATTGTCATGTGTCTAATCAATCACCAGCCCAGGATTGATGCTCGGGACTGGTGCAGCGAGATTTCCTGGGGGGGAGGGAGGAGGGAGGGGGGACCCGGAGGGGAAGCATATGTAAACCCATGGTGATATCATGACAATGTATGGCAAAAACAATAATAAAAAATAAATAAATAAATAAATAAAGTTATTACAAAAAAAAAAAAGAATTAGGAAAAAGCATTGGGAAGGATAAATGTAAATTGATATCAAAGTTATAGAAAATAAGAATACTGCCTTTTGAGTTTAAAATATGTCTCATTAAAGTATATGGCATTATTAACACATGAGTAAATAATTCTATGTGTTTAGCATTCTCACAGACATTTTAAAAGTAAGGATTTGCATTGGATAATAATGTCATAACTCATGCTATCATCTTTAGGGTAGCCATTGAAAGAATGAACAAGTAATTACAGGTTAATAGAGGAATATGAAGGGTTTCCCTGGTGGCTCAGTTGGCAAAGAATCCGCCTGCAATGCAGGAGAACTCCGTTTGATTTTTGGGTCAGGAAGATCCCCTGAAGAAAGGATAGGCTCCAGTTTTCTTGGCTTCCCTAGTGCCTCAGACGGTAAAGAATCTGCATGCAATGTGGGAGACCTAGGTTCAAACCCTGGGTTGGTAAGCCATCCTAGAGGAGGGAATGGGTTGTAAGAGTCGGACACGACTGAGCAACTGAACTGAACTGAACTGATAAATGGACTAAATATTGCAAGTGGATGAGTATGATTAACAGAAAGGATCAAACAAACAAAAAAAAAAAACTACAAAAGCAACATAAGCAATCATATTCTCATTACAAGAGTATTTCTTAACTTTAAAATCAAAGAAAAGTGAAAGTAAAGATATATATATATACATATATAAACCTCTACTATATATTATATGTAAACATATAGAGATTTTATAGAGAACGAAATTCTACATATATATATATTAAATCCTATATGTACATGTTCTCAAGACAAGAATACTGAAGGGTTTGCCATTCCCTTCTCCAGTGGACCACATTCTGTCAGTATGGTATTTTTCCAGTAGTCATGTATGGATGTGAGAGTTGGACAGTGAAAAAGGCTGAGTGCCGAAGAATTGATGTTTTTGAACTGTGGTGTTGTATAAGACTCTTGAGAGTCCCTTGGACTACAAGGAGATCCAAAACATCCATCCTAAAGGAGATCAGTCCTGGGTGTTCGTTGGAAGGACTGATCTTGAAGCTGAAACTCCAATACTTTGGCTACCTGATATGAAGAGCTGACTCATTTGAAAAGACCCTGATGCTGGGAAAGATTGAAGGTAGGTGGAGAAGGGGACGACAGAGGGTGAGGTGGTTGGATGGCATCACCTTCTCAATGGACGTGAGTTTGTGTAAACTCCTGGAGTTGGTGATGGACAGGGAGGCCTGGTTTGCTGTTTAGTTGCTGAGTCATGTTCAACTCTTTGCGACCCCATGGACGTGGGACCCCAGGATCCTCTGTCCATGGGATTTCCCAGACAAGAATACTGGAGTCTGTTGCTGTTTCCTTCTCCAGGGGATCTTCCTGACCCAGGATTTGAAACCACATCTCCAGAATCCCCTGCATTGGCAGGCACGTTCCTTACTGCTGAGAGCAGGTACATCGTTAGTAAAGTGCATTAGTGACTTATGGTGAGAACTACACCTCCTCAGGTGCTATCAATCTTTATTACCAGCCTATATATAAGTTTTCTTGGTACCCTGAATGAATATATTCCCTTAGCGAGGAAGGAACAAAAATAACCTGGATGCTCAAAAAGCAGCACCCATATGCAAAGGGGCCATTTTTTTTTTTTTTAGGAGAAAGGAACAGACTGTGAGAGTTTACACGTGTCTGACAGTGGAGAGAGGAGGAGTACAGAGATGGAAAAGTGTTTTTATAATTGTTTTAACAATTTTTCTTTTGTGTAAATATTTGCAGTTCTTGGTTTAGTTAGCTCCCAGTCAAAATTTTTTTTACAGATTCTGATAGTTATCCATCAGTCCTAACTTTATATTCTTCTGAGGTGTCCTATGGGCTTCCCAGGGGATGCTAATGGAAAAGAACCCTCCTGCCAATGCAGGAGATGTAAAAGTCAGGGGTTTGAGCCCTGGGTTGGGAAGATCCCCTGGAGAAGGAAATGGCAGCTCACTCCAACATTCTTGCCTGGAGTATCCAATGAACAGAGGAGCTTGCTATAGTCCATAGGATCGCAGAGTCAGACACGACTGAATCAACTTACCACAGGGTGTCATTCCCTTCTTCCTTCACAGGTGTTTAGTAGGAAATTGGAGAAGGTCCATCAGAGGCTTGTAGCCAGACTCCATTTTAAA
Organism: Antilocapra americana; assembly: GCA_007570785.1. Lineage (NCBI taxonomy): Eukaryota > Metazoa > Chordata > Mammalia > Artiodactyla > Antilocapridae > Antilocapra > Antilocapra americana. The sequence goes on along the minus strand of ML661897.1, from coordinate 27,585,370 downwards.
CTGGGAATCTCTGACTCAGTGATTTTTAATCAGATACATAAGCAATGTGCTGTAGAGCTGATTAAAACATTCAAATACAATTTCCTTTAAGAGAGTATTTCTGTTTTACTCAGTATCTGTCACTGTATTATCACAGGCTACTAGATATGCTAGGAGATAATTCTTACTTCCAGAATTAAAACCTGACACCACTTAACACAACTCTCCAATACAGAGATTTACTAACTATTTTGGCACTCCCAGTTATGGTTCCCATATCATCCCTAAGAATCCCATTGACAGAGGAAGGAGCCTGGCAGGCTACAGTCCATGGGGTCACAATAGTTAGACATGACTTAGTGACTAAAACACCACCACCACCCCCAAGAAAGAAAATCTTACATTTTTCAGTACATTTGATTAATTGTAAAAGAAAGTCTTTTACAGACTATTTTACAAAGAGTTTTGGTAAAATACATTTTACAATATGTATTTTACAAAAATTGTAAAATCAGTTTTTAATTGCTAATTTCATCAAAGACCTTGGGAAATATAATTTGTGGTACTTTAATTCTCATTTCCAGATGTAAAACAGAGGTAGAGTTAGTTCTGTTTCTTTATTTGTCCATTTCTTCTGAGAATTTTCCTACATCATATGAGCTCTATCAATGTTGAAAAGACCCTATTTTAACCATGTTGAACACAAAGATTCATGTATAGTATATTGATTCTGTTTAGTAAAACTTACACCAACTTAATAAAAATAGAGACATTTTTGACACTCTATATGAAAACAATCCTATGATATGACTCTACCAGTGTACAGAATTACTTAAATCTGTTTCCTCCATGGTGCAAATTGAATCATAAACTATCCCTCTGATATTGATATTTTATTAGATACATGACATTTACTGTTCCTATGTATACTAAAATATAAAAAATTCCATTTTATAGGTTAGAAATTAGATGACAGTTATTTTTTCTCTTTTACTCACAATTTCAATTTTCTAAAAGTATTTTTTAACATACCCTCAACTCATTACAGTAGGTCCTGAGAAGGGTAATTTCAGGTACCTTGATCTGATAAAAGGAGAGAAATGCAAAAGCAATAAGAGAGAGTTGCATTTTTATTTCATTGTTCTTTCCCAAATATTTGTGCAAAGAAATTTTACTTGAACCCAATTATTACAAAATGAACAAATACATTTTGTAAGTATTATCACTGGAATTATCACAAACTTAGTAAATCTGTATTTCATATGTGTTTGGAGGAAATTTTATGACACTGTTTTTTTAATGCACATTCCATTATTTACCCACATTTGTTGAGTACTTAATATGTATTAGCAAATTGTGCTACATTATGTTGTCACATTTTGTTCTCATGCTCTTTTATTTTACTTCTCCATTTAACAGAAAAAAATTGAGACTTGGAGAGCTTCAATAACTTGCACAAGGTCATGTAACTGTCAAAGGACAGAGTTAGACTCTGTTCTTCCAAAGGAGGCTTATTGCTACTAATGTCAGAAATTCATGAATTCTCAACCAGTTAAAAAATAAAGGTATCTACAGATAACATCATACTTTCGGACAAGAAACTAGAAGCTTTACCACTAAGATCAGGAACAAGTCCTAGATGAAACTGGGACTTGCAATTTCTTGAAAGACACAAGATGCCAAAACTTACACAAGAAGAAATAGAAAACTTGAATAGGCTCATATCTATAAAATATTGAACCAATAATTAATAATCCCCTGAAACAGAAAAGACTAGGCATAAATGGGTTCATTGGTGAAATCTATAAAACACTTACAGAGAAGGTATGTTGATTCTCTACAATCTCTTTTAGTAGGCAAAAACAGAAGGAATACTTCCTAACTCATTCTATGAGAGCACCATTACCCTACTACCAACAGTAGACAAAGATATTGCAAGAAATCTATAGACTAGTAATTATCTTGCATATCAATGCAAAAACTCTCAACAAAATATTAGCAAATCTAGTGCAACAATGTATAGAAATAATTACACCCCATGACCAAGTAGGATGTATCTCAGGTATGCAAGGCTAACTCAACATTTAAAAATCAGTTAACAGACTCCATCACATCAGCTGACTAAAAAAGGAAAACCACATGATCATGTCAATAGATGCAAAAAAAGCATTTGACAAAATTCATCACTCACTCATGATTAAAAACTATTGGTGAACTAGTAGTAGAGGCAAACTTTCTCAATTTGATAGAGAATGTCTACAAAAACCCTACAACTGACATTATATTAATAGTGAGAAACTTGAAACTTTCCTACTAAAACCTTACTAATTTTCTTACTAAATGTACAAGGCAAGAATATCCCCTCTCACCACTTCTTTTCAACATTACACTGGAAGTTATGGCTAATGAAATGAAATAAAAGGAATGAAGTAGATTAGGAAGAATTAAAATGTCTTTGTTTGCAAATGACATTATTGTCTATGTAGAAAATCCAAAAAAATCAAAAATAACAAAAAAGAAACTCTTGGAACTAATAAACAACTATAACAAGATTACAGGATACAAATTTAATATACAAAATTCAATCAATTTCCTATCTACAAGTAATGAGCAAGTGGAACGTGAAATTAAAAACAAAACATCATTTACATTAGTACCAAAAAGTTAAATTCTTAGGTGTAAGTCCAAATTATGTATAAGATCTCTATGAGAAAATTACAAGACTATGATGAATGAAATCAAAGGAAGGCTAAATAAATGGAGAAATATTCTATGTTCATGAATAAGAAGACTAAATACTGTCAAGATGCCCATCTTGATCTACAGATGTGATACAATCCCAATCAAAATCCCAGCAAATTATTTTGAGGACATTGACAAACTGATTCTAACATTTATGTGCAGAGGCAAGAAACCCAGAGGAAAACAAAGTTGGAGGACTGGTGCTACTCCCTCTAAAACTTACTACAAAGATACAATAATCAAGATAGTACAGTATTGCAAAAAGAACAGACACGTGGATCAATGAAACAGACTAGACCAACAAAAATATACTCAACTGATCCTTGACAACAGAGCAAAGTTAAAACAATGAAGCAATAATAAACTTTTCAACCAATAGTGCTGGAACAACTAGACATCCACTTGCCAAAAAAAAAAAAAACTTAATTTAGATACAACCCTTACACCATTCACAAAATTTAACTCAAAATGGATCATAGCATTAAAGGTAAAACACAAAACTATAAAAGTCCTAGGAGATAACACAAGAGCAAAGCTAGATAACCTTGGTTATGGAAATGCCTTTTTAAATACAACACCAAAGACACAACCCATGAAAGAAATAATGATAAGCAAGCGTCATTAAAATTAAAAATGTATGCTCTGTGAAAGACAATGTCAAAAAATGAGAAGATAAGCCACAGACTGGAAGAAAATATTTGAAAAAAACACATCTGATGGAGATTGTTTCCCATAAACACACAAAGAATGCATAAAACTCAACAATAAGAAAACCAATAATCTAATTAAAAAATAAGGTAGACTCTAACAGATTCCTCACTGAAGAAGATATGCAGATGGCAAGTAATCATATAAAAAGATGCTTCACATCATAGTTAATAAGGGAAATGCAAATTATTTTTAAAATTTCTTTAAAAAATTTTTATTTTGTATTGGAATATAGCTGATTAACAACGTTGTGTTAATTTCAGCTATACAGCAATGAGATTCAGTTTTACATATACATATATCTATTCTTTTTCAAGTTCTTTCCCCATTTAGATTATTACAGAATATTGAGCAGAGCTCCCTGTGCTTTACAGTAGGTCCTTGTTGGTTACCTATTTAAAATATAGCAGTATGCATTAAAACAAAGACAGGCCACTACATAACTATTAGAATGACCAAAATCCAGAACAGTGACAGCACCAAATGGTGGCAAGGATGTGGAGAACAGAAAGTCTTATTCATTGTCAGTGGGAATGTAAAATATTACAGACATTTTGGAAAACAGTTTGGCAGTATCTTACAAAATTAAATATACTCTTATCATCAGTCAGTTAAGTTCAGTCACTCAGTTGTGTCTGACTCCTTGTGACCCCATGGACTGCAGCATGCCAGGCCTCTCTGTCCATCACCAACTCCCAGAGTTTACCCAAACTCATGTCCATTGCATCAGTGATGCCATCCAACCATCTCATCTTCTGTTGTCTCCTTCTCCTCCCGCCTTCAATCTTTCCCAGCATCAGGGGCTTTTCAAATGAGTCAGCTCATCACATGAGGTGGCCAAAGTATTGGAGTTTCAGCTTCAACATCAGTCCTTCCAAAGAACACTCAGGACTGATCTCCTTTAGGATGGACTGAGTGGATCTCCTTGCAGTCCAAGGGACTCTCAAAAGTCTTATCCAACACCACAGTTTAAAAGCATCAATTCTTTACATATTCCAACAATTGCTTTCCTTGGTATCTAACCCCACCCCCCCCAAAAAAAAACCCTGAAATCTTATATGTGCAGAAAACCTGAACATGGATATTTATAGCCAAAACTTGGAAACAACTCAGATGACCTTCAACAGATGATGAATAAGTAAACTGTGGTACATCTAGACAATAAAATAGTATTTAGCTCCAGGAAGAAATGACTATTAAGCATAAAAGAATAGGAAAGAAACAAATACATATGACTAGGTGTAAGAAGCCAACCTGAAAAGGCCATATACTGGTATGATTCTAGCTACGTGAGTTTCCAGAAAAGGCAAAACCATGGATACAATAAAAAGATCAATGGTTGCCAGGGACTTCTGGGGAGGAATGAACAGATGGAGCGCAGTCCGGACTTGAGGATTCTGAAATGTCAATATGGGCAATTCTGTGCATGTGTGGAAGCAGGGCTCTGTGGGCAATCTTTTACCATTCAATTTTGCTATGAACCTAAAATTGCTCTTAAAAAAATGAAACCAAGCTACATCAAGCTACACAAGATCAATGTGTGATAAAAAGAGGGATATTTTTAAAAGATCTTTTTCAATGTCAACCATTTTTTAAAAGTCTTTGTTTGAGTTTGTTACAGTATTGGCCCTGTTTTATGTTTTGGTGTTTTGGCTGTAAGGCATGTGGGATCTTAGCTCCCTGACTGGAGATCAAGCCTGCACTCCCTGCATTGAAAGGTGAAGCCTTAACCAGTGGACCACCAGAGAAGTCCCCAAAAGAGGGATTCTTAAGTGGACAAATTGAAAATAATTTTTACAAGATCAAATTTCTAAAATGTTAGAATGAAATATATTGAAATTACCATTAAATATCATAATTGTAAAGATTAAGTCTTCTATGACTCCTACTGGCCTTTACCTGAGTCTGGAAAATGTGCTTCAGTTTCTTCAACTGAAATTTTTATAATTATGAGTTTTATTGTACATGATTATTTCTACCTTATTAATTCTACTTATATCGCTTTTTCTGTCTTCAGCATTTTCACAGATCCATAAAGATGACTAGATTTCAGGAATCATGAATTCTGCCATGGTTGTTTTCTCCAGCATTTCTTTTGTTTTTAAACTTTGCAGATACTGTCTGCAAATATGCCTTTATAAAGATATTCTCTGACTGGTGTGAAACAGGATTTTATAGACCTTTTCAACTTTGAAAAAGAAAATCTCACAGCTGGCAAACTCACATCCATTACTTAGAAGCCGTTTATTCTTTAATAGCTTTCTGTCTCCTGTTATAAAATAATCCCCTGTGCACTCTTTGGCTAAAGTGTCGGTAACTGCCTGCATCATACCCACTTTCATGTGATACTTCTTCATTCATCACGTCTGATATGTATCAGTGACTAATCAATGCAATAGAGAAATATTAGTAAACAAAGAAACAAGACATCTTGTCTTCTAGGAGTTTACATTCCAGATGGGGAAACAGGCAATAAATGTGGTGATGCAATTAATTATACAGTGGTAAGTACGAACTAATATCTGAAAGTGATGTGTTAAGAATATTTTAAAGGACAAAAGGGGGATCCAAAGATGCTCAGTGTTTAGGAAGGATAGCTGGGAAGACCTAACTTAGATGGCTTGAGATCTGGAAGAAGGAAGGTATTTGAGATTTGACATAAATTCAACCAGTCCATCCTAAAGGAGCTCAGTCCTGGGTGTTCATTGGAAGGACTGATGTTGAAGTTGAAACTTCAATACTTTGGCCACCTCATGCGATGAGTTGACTCATTGGAAAAGACCCTGATGCTGGGAAGGATTGGGGGCAAGAGGAGAAGAGAATGACAGAGGATGAGATGGCTGGATGGCATCACCAACTCGATGGACATGGGTTTGGTAGACTCCAGGAGTTGGTGATGGACAGGGAGCCCTGGAGTGCTGCAGTTCATGGTATCACAGAGTCAGACACGACTGAGCAACTGAACTGAACTGAACTGAGCAGACTTAAGCATAGTGGTAAAGAAACCACTGCCAATGCAGGAGTTGAGGGAGACTCATGTTTGACCCATAGAGAAGGAAATGGCAACCCACTTCAGTATTCTTGCCTGGAAAAACCATGGACAGAGGAGCCTGGTGGGCTACAGTCCATGGGGTCACAAAGAGTCGGATACGATTGAGCACGCATGCACACAATTATGCACCCATCTGAGGACCAGGAGCCACTGACTGAAAATGGAGCATTGTGAACCTAAGTGCCCCAAAGGAGATGAAACCCACAATCGGCCTCACTTGTTCCTTAAAACAATAAGCTTTTTGTTGGTTAAGTTATGAATAAAAGTATTTTGAATCTGTAGGTTCTTCTTCCAGGGTCCTAGGTTTGTATCTGTTTTGTGTTATTCTGGTGAGTGAGATTGGAGTTTACTCTTTTCTAATGAGGGTGTTTGCAGTGTTTAGATTAGCAAGTGTTCATGAGCATATACATGAACTTGTTCCTTGATGCTGGGACCAGCAGCATATTAATTCAGCTGCTCATCCCTTTCCTATTTATAGGACCATAAACATACTAGTCTTTCAACAGACACCTGACAAAGACTAGCAAGGACAGAAGGAGCAACTCTACGCAATTGTTACTTGAAGAAAATTTTGTCTCCATATCAATGAAGCACTGTTTCTACAAGCAATCATGAGCACAGAAAATGTTTTTTTGTAGTATCAAAGACTCCCTTAAAATTATATCAAACGAGATGCAATTTTTACATATTTAGCTACCAATATTGAAAGAGAAGATCTGAATGTTTACTGTAGATTTTTGCTAAGATTTTTTAACCACAGAGATTTTAAAAATATTCAATATTCCAAATTGCACTCTGCATTTATGAAATCCCTCAAGGTTGTGAAGAGTGAATTTTAGAACTCCTGTTAGATTACAGAGAACCCAAAACAAATAAGAAAGGCGATGCCAAAGAATGCTCACACTACCACACAGTTGCACACACCTCTCACAGTAGTAAAGTAATGCTCAAAATTCTCCAAGACAGGCTTCAGCAATACGTGAACCGTGAACTTCCAGATGTTCAAGCTGGTTTTAGAAAAGGTAGAGGGACCAGAGATCAAAATGCCAACATTCGCTGGATCCTCAAAAAAGCAAGAGAGTTCCAGAAAAACAGCTATTTCTGCTTTATTGACTATGCTAAAGCCTTTGATTATGTGGACCACAATAAACTGGAAAATTCTGAAAGAGATGGGAATACCAGACTACCTGACCTGTCTCTTGAGAAATCTGTATGCAGGTCAGCAAGCAACAGTTAGAACTGGACATGGAACACAGACTGGTTCCATACAGAAAAAGGAGTATGTCAAAGCTGTATATTGTCACCCTGCTTATTTAACTTGTATGCAGAGTACATCATGAGAAATGCTGGGCTGGAGAGAGCACAAGCTGGAATCAAGATTGCCGGGAGAAATATCAATAACCTCAGATATGCAGATGACATCACCATTATGGCAGAAAGTGAAGAAGAACTACAGAGCCTCTTGATGAAAGTGAAAGAGGAGAGTGAAAAGTTGGTTTAAAGCTCAGCATTCAGAAAACTAAGATCATAGCATCTGGCCCCATCGCTTCATGGCAAATAGGTGGGGAAACAGCAGAAACAGTGGCTGATTTTATTTTTTGAGGCTCCAAAATCACTGCAGATGTTGACTGCAGCCATGAAATTAAGACACTTGCTCCTTGGAAGGAAAGTTATGAGCAACCTAGACAGCATATTGAAAAGCAGAGACATTACTTTGCCAACAAAGGTCCACCTATTCAAGGCTATATTTTTCCAGTAGCCATGTATGGATGTGAGAGTTGGACTATAAAGAAAGCTGAGCACTCAAGAATTGATGCTTTTGAACTGTGGTGTTAGAGAAGACTCTTGAGAGTCCCTTGGACTGCAAGGAGATCCAACCAGTCTATCCTAAAGGAAATCAGTCCTGGGTGTTCACTGGAAGGACTGATGTTGAAAATGAAACTTCAATACTTTGGACACCTGATGCGATGAACTGACTCATTGGAAAAGACCCTGATTCTGGGAAAGACTGGGGGCAGGAGGAGAAGGAGATGACAGAGGATGAGATGGTTGGATGGCATGACCGACTCAATGGACATGAGTTTGAGTAAACTCCAGGAGTTGTTAATGAACAGCAGGCATGGCATATTGCAGTTCACGGGGTCGCAAAGAGTCAGACATGACTGAGCAACTGAACTGAACTGAACTGAACTGAACACAAACAAGCAAAAATAAATCAAGTTGACACATAAGAGCTTCATATCTTTATTTTCCCCCTGAATGACAACAGAATTGGAATTCCATAGAAAATTCTCTATCTACAATTTCTCAGTTGTGGATTTGGGAACACACTGACAAAGTTCATCCTTACTGTGACATCTTAATGTATCTTTATTACGATAGCCCAGAGAAACCAGAAAATCAACTGTGTATTTCCATACCACATTCACTCTCACTTTCTCTTCTCACACCCTGCTTGAGAACTCTTTTCTTCGGGTATCTTAAATAAGTTTTCAATATTTATTTTAATAAAGAAACAGTTATTGAAAGTAGGATTCATCTTACCTAAGGAGTAAATATAAGATTCAAGATTTCTGCAAGCACTGATTAGTGATGGGATCTCATAAAATGTCAAAGGGCATTTATTCTATGAAAATAAGAGTAACAGTAAAAAATAGTACAATTTAGTCAAAGTATGTACACTCATATTATCATAATTTAAATTTTTCATTTGATAAAAGGCCTTGATAGAGGTGACAATATTCTTGTGGATATCAATGTCTAGAAGTATTTAAATGATCAATCACTGTAGTCAGTGAGATTCAGAGGAGGAACTTACCTAGAGAAACAAGATTAGAAGAAAGAGAAGCAAATTGTACTTGCATATTTGAGGCTAACTGAGGGATATAAATAAGAACAGAGTTGGGGCTCAGATAAGAGGGTCAAAGTCTTCATAAAGATTGAATTCTCCATAGTTTACTTATAGAAACCCAGTGGTAGAAGTCCATTTACTGTTATTATACTTAAACCCATAGATAGATAAATAATAGATAGATAATAGGCAGATAGAGATATCAGTATATAAGTGAAGTAAAAACAGCACCTAAGTGTGAAGCATCATGTAGTTGGTTAGTTCTGTTTTAAGTCAAAAATATGAATCACTTTGCCTAGTAGGTAATAACATGTATTTCCTGGTGGGGTGAATTTTGTGAAATTGTTATGAGGACTGATGGCCTCATGCCTCTCTTTTCATCTTGCTGTCGCCAAGGACAGCTAACCTTATTAAGAAGGACTAGTAAAAATGGAATGTTACTTTTATTACTATCAACTAATATTTACTGAGAGCCTACTGATACAGGCCATACTGTTCTTTGTTTCATTTATCTTCACAACACCCTGGTGGGGAAGTGACTATTATCTCTTTCCTCTGCCTTATGAATGAGTAAACAGCTCAGATATGGGTAAATAATTTACTGCAAGGAAAGTGTTAGAACTTCAATATGAACTAAAAATCTAACCACTAAACCTTAGGTGTCTTTTCAGCAGCCATTACTGACCAGTTTTTATTCACTTACCTACCATCTACTAAATTAGGTTTTGTGGAAAATGTGATATGGTCCTAGTTAATTACATAAAATTTCCAGTCAGAGAAGGCTAAAATTCCAGCTTTGTCATTTAGAAGCTATTTAGCCTTGGGGAAATTACTTTTATTCCCTAAGCATTAAGTGCCTCATCTATAAAATGAGGGTTAAAAATATGACTAATTCAGAGGATTGTTTTGATAAAGAAAATGTTGCATAAAAATAGTTCAGTGCCTTGGTCAAGGTAAATATTCAGGAAATGGAAACTTCTCTAATTGTGATAAATGTGCCATGGCCTCTGCCCTCAAGGGCAACAGATTTAAGGAAGGAAGATTAGATATACATAAAATGACTGTAATAAATAATTGAAAAAGGCATTGTGAGAGTCGAGAGTCAAGAGTGATAAATTCAGGCTAGTGAGATCATGGGTATCATTGAGAATGAGGACACGTTTTATTAGGACCTTGAGGAATTGGTGTCTGTAGACCCAGTGACAGGGCATCCCAAGGAGAAACATGAGTAATGCTGGAGGCAAGAAAATACCAATCTTGGTTAATAAACAAAGAGAATTGAGATTAACTTGACTTCAATGTAAAATCCTTATAGGAAAGCAATGGAGACCAGAAAATATATTAGAGACTTAAATGTACAGCTAAGGAATCTTTCTTGACTTCTTGTTTTTGTTCAGTTGCTAAGCCATGTCCAATTCTGTGACTCCATGGACTGTAGCCAACCAGGTGCCTCTGTCCTCCACTATCCCCCAGAGTTTGCTCAAATTCATGATGATTGAGTTTATGATACTATGGCCTCTCATCTTCTGTCACCCCTTCTCCTTTTGCTTTCAATCATTCCCAACATCACGGTCTTTTCCTAGAAGTCAGCTCTTTGCATCAGGTAGCTGAAGGATTGGAGCTTCAGCTTCAGCATTAGTCCTTGCAATGAATATTTAGGGCTTATTTCCTTTACGATTGACTGGTTTGATCTCCTTACAGTCCAAGGGACTCTCAAGAGTCTTCTCCAACACAGTGGTGGCACAATGGTAAAGAATCTGCCTGCCAATGCAGGAGACGCAGATTCAATCGCTGGTTTAGAAAGATCCCCTGGAGGAGGCAATGGCAACCCACTCCAGGAGTCTTCCCTGGGAAGTCTCATGGTTAAAGGAGTCCATCAGGTGGCAAAGAGTCAGACACAACTAAACACAGAGCACATAAGAAACCCCAGTGGAGATGAAGTGAGAAGTAAGATTTGCAGCCTTTTCTACCCTATTGCCCAAAAGAGAAGTTAGTTTTTAGTTCATTTGATCATTCATATGTAAATGATCATTACATAGTTGACAGATGTTTCTAAAATTCAAAATAAGTATTGGGGCATGAGATTGAGGTTTGGAAATCATCATATAGTAATTCAAAACAAGGTGTTGAATGAGATTTTCTAGGAAATGGTAGACTGCAGATGAGGAAAGAGCTCTAGGGAACCTTCAGTGAGAGGCATATTGCTGTTGCTCTTGGGATGCTCTACCACTGTTCACTGTACATCTGAAACTTTGTGGACTCTCTCATGTTGCCTTAGACCTGAGCCAGAGTTATCAATACTAGCTTACCTTTAAAACATTAGATAATCCTCTACTGCAATATCTATTCTATAGGATTTGGGAATGGATTAGTTGGAAAATGACAAGGCAAAGTCATCGCAGTGAAGTAACATTTTTAATTCTACCAATACTACCAGGCTCTCAGCAAGAGAGATTAAGAAAAAAGGTGCCATTATCTTCTTTGATTTACACCTCCTGCAAATATAATTCAATCTTCAAAGCCTGTACTTTTCATTTCTTGCTTATTTGAGTCATTAAATCCTTGTTCAAATGGAAATACAGTAATACCTTCTTATATTAGCTGCCTTCTGAAGCGACCCTGACAGCCTAAAGAAGATCTTACAGTAGTTTCTTTTCTTGGGGTCTTGGCAAAAGAGGACAAAAATGCTGACTTGTCAACTAAACAGCATTGGATGGTTACAAATGAATGCACCCCTTCTCAGGGAATGAGGCTGTATCCAGGCAGACACTGGCAGCCCTACAGCATTGCACATAAATGAGTGATGCACTGCAGATAAAATGCAAATCAACCTGTCTTCTGGGCAACAAGCCCATCCAAAGAAGAAACCATGTTCTTTACTGGAAGCACACCATCCTCCTTGTCCACATTCCCCAAATGCCTGTCATTTCTTCAAGAAAACATCAAATAAAGGACTGGCCTCAGCGAAGAAGCCACTGTACTACAGAGGAGGGATTCTGACCTTTCCAAGCAGCTATCAAATTATATTTTCTGAAGACAGAATCAGCTCCAAGGATTTAGACGTGAGGGGAAATTTTATTTCTTTACTGATTCATTTCAAAGGATGTTTATAAAACATCCCAAGTGAAGCTGACTGAGAACATTTATGTCTATTTTCTAGCATTTGGAAGGTTGATGGTAGCTTTAAAATCTGTAATTTTCTAATAATGAATATCTTAAAGACAGAAAAGATTTTTAGAGTACATTGAGTCTATATATGTGACATAATCTATCCCTAGCAGGAAATTTCCTTTACAGTGTTTCAGGAGGAATTTTCTTTTGCAGTATTCCTGGACAATTCTGCCTTATCTGGGGGCAGTGGGCCCACCCACTATAAGACAGCTCATCTCTTTGATTCAAAGTTCTTACGAATAGACAGTTCCTCCTCATAGAAAGACAAAGGATGCATTACCTATCTTCCCCCATCCTGTCACTCTATTGAATCCTACCTGCTCTTCTACATGAGAATTTTTACATATTCCAAGAATTCTTCTGATTGGTCATCACCAAGATGGCTCTGCCTACACTGTGGTCCTTTTTCTTAAGCAGGTGGTCTGCTGCCCCAGGCCCTTCAGGAGTCTTGCCCCTCTGGTTGCATGAAGCTCACTCTGGCACTCAGGGGTGGCCAGCAGTGCAGGAGGCTCAGGGTCTGTTCAAAAAGTTCTCCCCCAAGAGGGGCATGGAAATAGAGCTGCCAGGCCTTTTTCACTGTGGTAAGGTGGCCAGCTGTCTCCAGACCATATCTACAAAGCATCCTGTTGACTTTTTAGTGGCCCACTCTTAAATAGGAATTTATGGTCAATACTTGTTGCATACTTGAGGAATATTTTATTGAAAAAGACAAAAATCACAAAAGCAACAGGAAGGACACAGACATAATACAAGGAGGACAAAAAAGATTTTAAATGTATAATAATGCCTTCTGAGATAAAAATATTACATCCATGAAGCAAAAACAAGTTGCTTCAAAAAATATTAAGATAACAGCCAGAAAAAGATATGTGTGCTCAGTCACTTCAGTTGTGTCTGACTCTTTGCAACTCTATGGACTGTAGCCCACCAGGCTTCTCCATAGGATTCTCCAGGGAAGAATACTGGAGAGGCTTGCCATGCTCTCTTCCAGGGAGAAAGAGATATAAAGAATTAAAAATGAAAAAAAGTAAATTTGAAGAAATCTCCTAGAAAGTAGAACCAAAATATAAAGAGTTAGAAAATGGAGGGGACTTCCCTGATGGTCCAGTGGTTAAGAATCTGCCTTCCAATTTGTGGGACTGGGGTTTGATTCCTGGTCAGGGAATTAAGATCCAATATGCCTTGTGGCATCAAAGCCCAAATGCTGCAACTAAGACCTGATGCAGCCAAAATAAATAAGTAAATAGACAAATAAATATTTTTAAAAGAGTTAGAAAATGGAGAGAAATAAGAAAATTGGACAACTTTTCCAGAATGTCCAACATACACACATAGGAGTCACAGAAAAAGAGGACAGAGAAAATATTAATAGAAAGTAAGAAATTAGCCATAAGATGACTGGAGAAAGTTTCTCAGAATTGTAGGATATGAGTTTCCAGATTGGAAGAGCCCACTTCTTGCTCAGCACAGTGGACAAAAATAGATCTACACCAGAACTCCTGAAAATTTTCTGAAGACTAAAGATTAAAAAAAGATTCTAAAACTTCCAGAAGGAAAACTGATTTCTTGCAAATGATCAAAAATCAGACAGTGTCAGATTATGCAGTGGAATGGACTCATTACCTAGAACAGTGGAAGTCAGAAGACTATGAAGCAATACTTTCAAAAAGAAATTAGTTTCAATAAACAATTTTATTCAGCCAATTTTTAATCAAGTAAAAGGGTAGAAAGAAAGACATTCTTAAGATTTTTTTTTTAAGGAAAAGATACAAGATCTAGAAAGTAAGGTATTCAACATAGCAGCTGTGTGTATCAATCAAAAATATGAACTGGTCCACACTGGAGTGTGTAAAAAAAAAAAAACCTGGGATATTTATTTTGCTAAAAGATACTGAAAAATACCTAATGAATCTGAATATTCAGAGATTTATATCATTGAGAGAGAATTTGGATATAAACTAATAATAGGTATATACAAACTAAATCAAATGGGAAAAGAACAATTGTTAACTTCAGGAAGATCAAAAAGAAAATATTGATGAGAAAAAGAAATAAACTGTGGTATATAACAGAGCTCATCTATAACATATATTTTATAATGTAAAGATAAAATGGTTAATATAAAGATAAAATGGTTATGTTACCCAATGTTTTCCACAACATCACCTGGAAACTTGCTGGAAATGCAAAATCTCTGGATCCTCCCTTACTGAATCAGAAAGGAGTAGGGGAGAGTTAGGGAGTTTGGGATGGACATGTAGACACTGCTGTACTTAAAATAAATAACCAACAAGGTCCTAATTTATAGCTCAGGGAACTCTGCTCAATGTTATGTAGCAGCCTAGATGGGAAGGTGTTTGGGGGAGAATTCATACATGTATATGGACAGCTGAGTCACCCTGCTGTCCACCTGAAACTATCATACATTGTTAATGAGCTGTACTCCAATATAAAAAAATTTTTTGAAAGAAGAAGGAAAAGAAGAGAGTAGGACCTCTGAATGTATATTTATTCAAGTGATTCCAAGGCACTCTAAAGCTTGAGAATCATTGATCTGACCAAGGTTACAAAATCTAAACCACAGAGAGTGACAGGCTGTTTGCACTTGTGTAATGAGGATTAGGGTCTTCCCAGATGGTGCTAGTGGTAAAGAACCCATCCGCAAATGCAAGAGATTTGAAAGAGGCAGATTAAATCCCTGGGTTGGGAAGATCCCCTGGAGAAGGGTATAGCAACCCACTCCAGTATTTCTGCCTGGAGAATCCCATGGACAGAGGAGCCTGGCGGACTATAATCCATAGAGTTGTAGAGTCGGACATGACTGAAATGACTTGGCACACATCATGAGGATGAGCAGAGGAGAAATTCAGGCGCCAATGCTTAAACCAAGCATTAATAAAAACCAAGAAATGCAGCCTAAGCATGATATTTAGAGATACGGAAGCAGAAAGGATGAGAGAGCAAGGGGATGCTGCTGTTATGTTTTATTTATGAATCTTGTCAGAAACCTGACCCTTAAACTATGGCCATATTCCAATTGATAAAAATAAAAATTATAAAAAGGGAACTGATCTGCTCAGTCCAATTGACCTGATATTCTCAGGTTCACCAAAATTAAGGATGTTTTCTTTTTGTAAATTATAAAGAGTAGCTGATCTGTAAAAGAGACTTTGGTTATAGATATTAAAGACATATAAGTTATTCTTATTTATCTTACTTTAACAATCACTCATACATCATAACCATGAATATTGTAAAATATTCAGCTAAAAGTTGGTATTACTTTGTTATCCTATAGTTGAGGGATCTAACTGAACACTAACATATGGGGGAAAGCATGGCACCATGACTTTTGTTATTGAGCATGGTATGTGTGACAAATTATATATATATATATATATATATATATATATATATATATAGGGGGATTAAATGAAATTAAAGATACTATATATATTTATAATATATGTGTTAGGGCTTCCCTGGTTGCTCACTGGTAAAGAATCCGCCTGCCCATGCAAGAGACAAGGGTTTGGTCCCTGGGTAGGGAAGATCTCTTGGAGGAGGAAATGGCAACCCACTCCAGTATTCTTGCCTGGGAAATCCCATGGAAAGAGAACCTGGAGGGCTACAGTCCATGGGGTCACAAAAGAGTCAGACATGACTTAGTGACTAAA
>ML661897.1:27507252-27569090 GCA_007570785.1 Antilocapra americana | reverse complement strand
TAATATATGTGTATATATATATATATATATATATATATATATATATATATATATATTTATCTATTTATTTATTCTCATTTAATCCTTACAACAGTCTTAGGGAAAATGTGGTCATGTCTGGTTTAGAGATAAGGAATTCCTGGCCTCAAGAGGTACTGAAAATGATTAACATCACACAAGTGATGGATGTGCCTTCTGTGACCCCCTGATTTTTTTAGTTTGTAATCATCTGTATTGCAGCTAGTGAGATGGTGCAGCATCTGCAGACAGTTACAAGAGGCTGAGGATCCCATCCTTCTGCTTTGATATAGGGAGCTCAGTAAGTTACGAGCAAGTGGCTCTGTAATTTTCTCTGTAGTCTGTAACTAACGTAATAATTTACTAGTCACCAAAATGTCAGAGGCAGTTTACTAGCCAGTGGAGGTATCTTCCTTTTCTAAAAGATCAGGCATAACATGCTTCCCAGCTGGCCCAGTGCTAAAGAACCTGCCTGCAGTGCAGGAGATGCAAGGCAGTGCAGGTTTGACCCCTGAGTAGGAAAAATCCCCTGGAGGAGGGCACGGCAACTCACTCCAGTATTTTTGCCTGGAGAATCCCATGGACAGAGGAGCCTGGTGGGCTATAATCCATGCAGCCACCAAGAATAAGACACGACTTAGTGACAGAGCACAGCACACATACATCCCTAACAGATTCAGGCTCCCAGCCTCTCTCCACAGCCGCCATGGCTACTTCAACTGAGCTACTCCAACCTGAATGCTGGGTTCCTTTTGTTCAGAACTCTCCACTCTCAGGCTGACTTAGTTCAACTGTGCGTCCATCCTGAAATCCTTTCACTCAGGAAATCAGAGGCAGATCCACCTAATTTCATAGACGTGTAGGTCCCTTAAATAAGCTTTCCAGGCCTTTCCCCAGAGGCTCAGGCCCCATCACTGACTCAGATGGCTCATAACCAGGTAGATGGCAGATCTGACCTGTCGTCCATTCCAGCCAGGGATAAGATAGATCATGAGGATGGCAGTCAAATGTTCTAAGCCCTTTTATTCTTGGGTTAGCCAAAAAGTTCAGGTTTTTTCATAAGATATTAAAGAAAAACCTAAATGAACTTATTGGCCAATTCAAATACTTCTCTCATCAAAGAAAGGTGTCTTCTCAATAGGACACATTTCTATTCTCTTTTAAACCTTTCTTCTTGTGAAATGTAAAATATGGCACTTCCACAGAAAAATACATAAAATATAAATGGAAAATTGAATAAATTATTGTAAACATCCCTAAAACCATCTCCAAGGACAAAAGAGAACATTCTTGCATTCCAAAAGCACTCAACATTCTGTTCTTAATCAAAACTCTCTCCTATATCCTGGATTAACCCTGATCTAACTAGCATGGTAATTATATCCTTGCTTTTCATATATTAATAGTTTTAATATTTATGCATGAATTTCCAAATAATGTACTTTAATTTTGCTATTTTTGAGTCTTATACAAATGGAATTGTACAGTCTGACTTTTTGGTCTGGATTCTCTTGCACATTATTATTCATATTTTTCATTATTATATTTTGAGATATCTTTACAGGCTTGGTTAATGAATGAATACCAGACATTCATTCATTTTCATTGGTGGATAGTGTTTCCTTACATAAAATATTAAAATTGATCCATTCTGTTGAACATTTTTTGGTCTTAATTTGGGACATTATGAATAACACTGCTGAGAATGTTTTTATACATATCCCAGTTCACTCTGAAAGTCATTAATAGACACAAAAAATGAGCAAAACTGAAGTCAAATCCCAAAGAGCCTTTTAAAGGGGAATTTTCAAATCTTAATACATTTTTTTCTTTTGCTGCAAATGTATAGTCAATCCTGAAAAGCAAGGCACAGGTCCTAATACCTTACTAGTCCATTATTCTTGTCTGCTTTCTGTGAGCTGGAAAAAATATTCTCATGCAATATCAGATGAATTGAGAATCCTAAAAAACTTTTTTTCCAAGAGAACCTCATAACACCTGGGTTCTAGAACCACTATGCTACTATTTGCCAATGGTAAGACCTAAGGGAAGTGACCTGACTTCAGTAAGATTCAAATTTTCTTTTATTTCAAACTCAAAAGGGAATCAATTATTATTATGTTTAAATTATGTAGAAGGCATTTTGCCATCCATGTAGCTAACTAACTTATTAGAACACTTCAAGAACTTTGTGAAATTGCTATTATCCACATTTTCTACTTAACTCTTTCTATCACTCCCAGAATTGTTTTGAAGAATAAATAAAACAATAAATGCAAAGGGTTTAGCAGAGTTGAAATTAAGCACATTTTCATTATAATTGATCTTGTCTCATTATAATCTGTGGATTTTTTTTTAATGTTTGAGACACTAAAATGCAGTTTATGCCTATCTGGCCAAAGCTGAGTTTGTCCTCATATTATACTTACGTCTGATCCTTTTATTTTGATTCATTTTAGTCTAGAGTTAAGTGTGGGCTTCTTAGGTGGTGTTAGTGGTAAAGAACCCATCTGCCAATGCAGGTGATATAGAAGACATGGGTTCGATCCCTGGATCTGGGAAGATCCCTTGGAGGAGGGTATGGCAACCCACTCCAGTACTCTTGCCTGGAGAATCCCATGGACAAAGAAGCCTAGAGGCTACAGTCCATGGGGTCACAAAGAGTTGGAAACGACTGAAGCGAATGAGCACAGAGCACAGCACAGAGTTTAGTTTGGGAAGAAAAAAACAATAGGAAACACAATTTACATAGAATCTCAACTGAGTTTTCACCCAACCTTAGTAACTTTCTTTAAAATCACTTCAGTTCCCTGATTAAACTACATGAAAAAACTGGAATCCAGATTTTCAAAGCAGCTCTTAGTTAAATAAGCCTCATGTCCCTGGAAAGTACTGCTTAGGACTAAGTATTCATTCAGGTTATTAAGGAAAATAAAGAGGAAAATGTGACCATTTCTGTGGCTGCATTTAAAATCTATTTATTTTTCTGCGTGTTTCAGCTTGGAGCTTTAACACAGTATTTCACCGTGACAGGAAGGGAAAACAGTTTCCACAACCCTACTTTACAAGGCTTGTCTTGACACGGGATTAGGGAGGGAGATACTCAGTCACTTTGAATCTGTGCCTTAGAATAAGAGGAAACTGTCAAAGAAGAGAAATGAAATAATTACAGAGCAGTTTCTCTTCCCCCCACCCAGCCCTGCTGGTCCCCAGCTGTTCTGCTCTAATCTTTTGATGGCCAATAAGATAATGCATCCTGCTAACGAGATGAAGACCCCTTGGGCATCATGGCTGCAGACTCAAAATCAGAGGAAAAAGAAGTGGATGAGAACAATTATGCAGGGAAGATGTATACTGAGAACAAGCTGTGTATAATGTGCTATGTGAAACAATATTAGCAAACAGGGTTCAACTGTCAAATCCCAGAGTCCTTGCATAGATATTATGTTTACCACTCAGCATTGTAGATAATGCAGTATTATTGTTTTGAAAAAAAAAAAAGAGATAAAAAAATCTATCCCCCAGGTACCCATCCACCCTCTGGTATGGCAATTTCTTAAGTCTGATTTGTTTTGCTGCTTTTTTTTTTTTTCTGTACAAATTTAGTATCTTGAAGCCAATCCCTTGGGCAGGTATGTCAGAATCTTTAGCTCATGTCTGTCTGAAAGATTGATTCCCGAGTGTTCTTTAACATCACGTGGGAGCCTGAGGTAGAGACAAGAGCCAAGAGGAGCAGTGGGGATGGTGTTCCAGAATCTGAGTGAGAAAAGCACATCAGCAGAATGAAACACTAAGCTTCAGCCTTTTGCACCTGGCTGTGTACCAAGCCAGAATTTTCATCATCAATACAACCCTGGAATTAGATACAGTATAGTCCCTGACAAAGGACTTATCTGTGACAGGACTGAATATAGTAAAATAATGTGGTTCAGTGGATGGTATGGTGTATGTAATCTTCTTTCCTTCTGGCTGCACTGTGATTAAGTCATCCACAGTACACTTTCAGATTGGCTAAAGAATTTTACTAAATTCTCAACAGTTCACTAAGGAAATTATATATGCATTTCAAGAGGAAGCTATCTATGACACCAATGAAATTCTGATTTCTAATTGGAAGGTTCAAAATAATACTCATGGCAGAAGGCTACTTTCAGATTATTAATATGCTTGCATCACTTTTGAAATTCATAGTAGACTCAGGAAACAAAATACACCTTCTTTGAAAGGGAAAGACAATAAACCAGAGAAAACAGTCCCTGGAAATAGCTGAGCAATTTTAGAAAAACCCAGTCTTCTGTATAGTCAGACACCAATCAATTTAAATACTGCAGCTCTGCGTCCAGAGGCCAAAATACATCATTGTCTTCTAATGAACAAGACTTTCATGCATTTTAACCTAGCTGAGGGTAAGAAATAGTCTCCATAGCAATAGCTGCAATTATTTAAATACTTCCTTCTTGCCAAGCACTGTACTAGGGGAGTCACACATCTAACAGCCAAGCTTCTCCACGACTTTACAAGTAAAATAGCACCATGTCCATTTCATGTCCTCCCAACTGAAATCCAGAGAGGCTGAATAATTTACGGAAATCACACAATTGATATGTGACAGAATGGGGTTGAAAACCTAATTCTGCCTCACTCCAAATCCTATTTTATTTGTATTTGTTATGCTACTTCAGCTTTTCTTTTCTATTTATTTCTTATTTTTAGGTGTGCTGGGTCTTATTTGCTATGCATGGGCATTTTCTAGTTGCAGCACACAGTCTCAGTAGTTGCAACTCATAGGCTATAGAGCAGAGCGTGGGCTCAGTAGTTGTGGCCCAGGGGCTTAGTTGTCCCACAGCATGTGGAATCTTCCCAGATCAGGGATTGAACCCATGCCCCCTGCATTGGCAGGCGGATTCTTAACCACTGGGCCACAAGGGAAGTCCATACCTCTCTTTCTCTGGAGGATAATTCACTCATTCCTTCCTCCATGCAGAAGTTAGACCCTGCCTAATTTTCTTGGGCTCCAAGATCATTGCCGATGGTGACTACAGCCATGAAATTAAAAGATGCTTGCTAATTGGAAGAAAAGCTATGACAGACAGACCTAGATAGTGTATTAAAAAGCAGAGACTTCACTTTGATGACAAAGGTCCATATAGTCCAAGCTATGGTTTGGCCAGTAGTCATGTATGGGTGTGACAGTTGGACCATAAAGCTGAACACTGGAAAACTGATGCTTTAAAATTGTGGTGCTGGAGAAGATTCTCTTGAGAGCCCCTTGGACTGCATGGAAATCAAACCAGTCAATCCTAAAGGAAACCAACTCTGAATATTCATTGGAAGGACTGTTGCTGAAGCTGAAGCTCCAATACTTTGACCACCTGATGCAAAGAGCCAACTCACTGGAAAAGACCCTGATGCTGGGAAAGATTGAAGGCAAAAGGAGAAGAGGGCAGCAGAGATGGCTAGATAGCACCACCAACTAAATATACATGAATTTGAGCAAATTGCAGGAGATAGTGAAGGACAGAAGAGCTGGGCATGCTGCAGTCCATAAGGTCACAAAGAGTCAGACATGACTTAAGGACTGGACAACAACAAATACATATCAGGCACTGATCTAAATGCTAGAATGACAGCAGTGAATGAAACAAAATCCCTAGTCACATGAATCTCACATTTTAGTAATCAGTCTATAAAGAAACATAAAATAGGATATGGGGTGAGATTAATGGAATAGCTCCATTGGTAAAGAATCTGCCTGCAATGCAGGAGACCCTGGTTCAATTCCTGGGTCAGGAAGATCTGCTGGAGAAGGGATAGGCTACCTGCTCCAGTATTCTTGGGCTTCCCTTGTGGCTCAACTGGTAAATAATCTACCTGTAGTGTGGGAGACTGGGTTCAATCCCTGGGCTGGGAAGAGCCCCTGGAGAAGGAAAAGGCTACCCACTCCAGTATTCTGGCCTGCAGCATTCCATGGACTGTATAGTCCATGGGGTCACAAAGAGTTGGACAAGACTGAGTGACAAGAGAGAGAAGACTATGAATTAAATAGTAAGGAAAGACCTCTCTAATGACAGAGCCTTGAGATTAGTACAAACAAGGAGAGGGAATAAGATAAGTAAATATTAGGAAGAAGAGTTTTCTAGGAAAGGAGGAAGGATGTGAAAATATCCTTTGGCACATCCTTTCATTCTTTTAAGAGAGAAGTATGCTTCCAGAGTGAAGGAATGGCAAGGCTGGAACTGTTGGAACCAAGTAAACAAGGAAGGAACGCTGGAAAATAAGAACAAAGGGAGTGGTAAGGATCAACCTGGCAAATTCTCATTGACTCAGTGGGAACTGAGATTTTATTCTAATTATGCTAATAAGCCAGAGGGTTGAAAATATTAATGGTATCTTATTTTCATTTAAAAATTATTATTTTGGCTACTATGAGAAGAATTAGCTTTAATGGTTTAGGTTAAGAATGAAAGCAAGGAGAGGAGTTAGGTGACTGCCTTAGTACAGTCAGGAAAGATATCTCATATTCATGAATTATAAGAATGAACTTCTTAAAGATGTTAATAATACCTAGAGTGATCTACAGATTCAGTGCAATCTTTCTCAAATTCCTATGACCTTATTTTATTTATTTATTTTTTTGCCGAATTGGAAAAGTCAATAATGTATTTATATAAAATTGTCAAGAGCCCTGAATGTTGAAAAAAGATAACAAACATCTTATTTCAAAACTTAGTGCAAAAGTATATTAATCAAAACAGTATGGTGCTGGCATGAAGATAGCCATACAGACCAACAGAATAAAATTAACAATTGCAAAATAATTTGTACATGTACTGCCACTTAATCTTCAGTGAGGGTGCCAAGTCCATTCAATGAGGAAAGAATGGTCTCTAAAAAATGGCACTGGGACAATTGGATATCCAATGAATTTGGATGTTACTTAACACTGCATATAAAAATTAACTCAGAATGGAACAGCCTAAATATAAGAGCTAAAGCAGTGAGACTTTTAGAAGAAAACATAGGGTAAATCTTCATGAACTCGGATTTGGCAATGAATTCTTAGACATGACACCAAAAGCACACAAAACAATAGATACATTAGACTTCATTAAAATCAAAAAACAACCCAATTTTTTTTAAATTAAAGTATAATGCAAAAAAAAAAAGGAATCAAAAAAAGTAGCAAAAGAGGTTATTTTTTCTAAAAGCCCATCCTGTTGGCCTCTGCTGAAGATCCTACCCATGCATTAAGAGTCACTTTTATTCCCCTATTTGCCTTGAATCTTTTCTTGATTGTCCCAACCTTGGTTGGCCCCTTCCTTCCTCTAACTCTGGCAACAGTTATAGTCCATATTCTGCACCACAGTCCATAACCTGCATTTCCGCAAATAATGGGACTTCCTTCTCAATAATACTCACATCTATATTCTTTTGTGCACTGTCTTTAGACCTCTTGAATGATTCTTCATTCATAAAATCTTCGTCTCCAAAATCTCTACTCTGCAGAATACTGTCAAAATGAAAGATTATTAAGTGTTTTTAAATGAGTGTCACATCTGCCAAACAGGGCTAAATAAATAATTCCTCCTCCCTTCCTCCATTTTGTATCTCTAGTGGCCAGCAGAACTCTTGGGTAAACAGTAAATGTGTCAATAAATAGGATAAACAGTATTGATTGATTCAACCCATTTCTTATGCTGGTCTTTTCTATTCCCTTTTGCATTATAGAATTTTTCAAAGCTATGGTGAAAGCACCCAATGCTCTTCATGCTCCATCCTTCAGTTAATTTCCCCTCACTATTGTCCTGCTTAGGGCCTCTTTAGGCCCATCTCCAGTGATTAGTTGATTCAAAGTCTTGTTAGTAGATTTATTTTAAATTTCAACTTTAAGGGCTAATTGATAATGTCATTAGAGTAACCAGTTCAGGAAAGCTGCCAATGTGTACACCATGAATTCATCACTGGTGAAAATCCTTATTCTGACAAGCATGCACAGAATGTATAAAATATTCAGAATGGCAGCAGCGTTGCTCACGTAGCAGAAAATATCCCAACAGATCTGCAGCTCAGCACAGAACAGCAGGCGAAGACTTGAGCCCAGAAAACTCCATCGTACAGGCCTAGTATTTCTAGTTATGGTAAAAGAAGAGAAGAAATTCTTGGCTAGGTTTAAATCATGACCTGAAATCTAGGGATAGTGAGAAGCCCAGTGAGTGAACACAAGCACTTTACTCACTAATATGGCAAGAGCATATCAACCACTCTGCAGTCCCTGAGTCCCCGGGAACTGATGACTCTAATCTCAGAGGGAAGGAAGTCAGTCACTCTATTTCACCCCAAATCTCAGCCACTCATAGCAACCAGCCATTTCGATGGCCTCCATGTACCCTGGCAAAGCCTTATAAATCACAATTTTGTACACAATAGAATATTAGACTAGTGAGTTCTTTATATCTTGTGGTCATTTTTTCCAGAAATACAGTGTTGGCTACTGAGAAACTTCCCAGGTAACACAGGGGTAAAGAATTTGCCTGGCAATGCAGGAAACACAAGAGATGCAAGTTCAATCCCTGGGTAGGGAAGATCCCCTGGAGGAGGAAATGTCACCACGCTCCAGCATTCTTGCCTCGGAAATTCCATGGAGAGAGGAGCCTGGCGGGCTACAGTCCATGGGGTCACAAAGAGTCAAACATGACCAGGCAACTGAATACTCCTTGAGAAACTTATGCTTTCAAACATGAAGAGCTTTTCTCAAGGTCACATACAAGTGGGTGTTGGAAATTCCATTGCATAGAAGCAACCAACATAAATGAAGCATCTGTGAGTTGTGATTTCTGCAGTACATACTAGAAATTTTTCCTTCCTGCCACCTTAGAATTTCTTCTTGTCGCAAACTTCAGAAAGTGAACAGCTGAGTTTTATTCCTTAATTAGAAATAAAAAACAGAATTGCAGATACACCTAGGATAGGCAGTCCAGCAGCTACACTTGCACCAGAAAAAAAATCACAAAGCTGCTCTCCTCAGATTGTGAGCCTCTTTGTGCAATCAGGAAGCTCTAATGGTAAATGACACGCATTGATTCTTCATCTATTACTAGTCAGATAGTACTCATTAATTAGAGCACAGATTAGAAATGCAGTTTTAGAAATGAGTAGAAGAGGCAAAGGCAAATGTGGCTTCTAGAAACAATGATTTCCATTGAAGTATTTTAATTGCTATTCTTTCAAATTCTCTAAATTATAAGATGCACAGAACTGACTCTGAAGACTCTGATGGAAAGTAAAAATGCAGCCCATGTATTTAACACTCTGCCTCTCAAATCCAGTTAATATGATAAAAGGAATATAAAAAGATATCGAAATCTACACCTGTGTCAAGAATATCAGGTATGCAGACGATACCACTCTAATGGCAAAAAGTTAAGAGGAACTAAAGAGCCTCTTGATGAGGTGAAAGAGGAGAGTAAAACAGCTGGCTTAAAACTCAACATTCAAAAAACTAAGTTAATGTCATCCAATCCCATCATTTCATGGCAAATAGATGGGGGGGAAGCAGAAACAGTGACAGATTTTATTTTCTTGGGCTCCAAAATCACTGAAGATGGTGACGGTAGCCATGAAATTATAAAATCATTTGCTTCTTGAATGAAAAGCTATGACAAACCTAGATAAGGCATTATAAAGCAGAGACATGACTTGCCAACAAAAGTCCGTCTAGTCAAAGCTATGATTTTTCCAGCAGTCATGTACAGATTTATGAGTGGGACAATAAAGAAAGTTGAGTGCTAAAGAACTGATGCTTTCAAAATGTGGTGCTGGAGAAAACTCTTGAGAGTTCCTTGGACAGTAAAGAGGTCAAACCAATCAATCCTAAAGGAAATCAATCCTGAATATTCATTTGAAGGACTGATGCTGAAGTTGAAGCTCCAATACTCTGGCCACATGATATGAAGAGCCAGCTCATTGGAAAAGACCCTGATGCTGGGAAAGATTGAGGGCAAGAGGAGAAGAGGACGAAGGGAGATGAGATGGTTGGATAACATCATCAACACAATGGACATGAGTTTGATTGAGCAAATTTCAGGAGATAGCGAAGGACGGGAAAGCCTGGTGTGGCGCAGTCCATGGTGTGGCAAAGAGCCAGACATGACTTAGCAACTGAATACCAACAATGTGGAAATGAGACATACTATTTAACAACATTTTAATTATCTTCATATAATGTATACTCTCTCCTAAGAGGTTAAATAAGAGTTTCAAGGGCAAAAATCCAGCTCTGATGGTACTAAAATGAGAACCCAGGACTAGGAATTCCTTGAGATATATTCCAAGGTATATATATATATAAAATCAAGATATATATCTTGATTTAGTTATCAAGATAAGTGCATGAAAGAAGAGTATGGAAATAATGTTGAATACAAAATCTTTTAAGCCACTTGAGAGAAAATGCAAGGATCGCAATCTAGAATATATGATATTTATATAAAATTCTCAAAGGGCACAAACTCATTTTTCTAATATTCCATTATCCATGAATAAGTATTCTGTAAGTAAGAGTGGCACTCAATCTGTATCTTTTTAAAATTTTAAGACTCTATTATTGTTCATTTCAAAAGAAACCTTTAATGTGATTTACATAAATCCATAAGAAATATCCCTTGATTCTCAATTGAATTGGTGGGAAATATGTTTTGCATTTGGTTAATATATTGAGGAGTCATTTTATGGAAAAGGGAGGGAGAAAGAAGTTGCTGGAAGAAAATCATGTTTCTTAGTTAAGAATTTATTTTAAGCTATCTCACCACCATTTTTGATTAGGTTCTCATTTTTATCCAAACCCATTTGTGGAGGAAAAGTTTTTAATAAAAGTATTAATTCAATCAAAATAATTATGCAAAACAATTACTAATTTAATTAGAGTAATTGAAGTAAAGTATATATGGAACCTTATTTCAAGCAAATGTTTGGGTTCAAACACTTGTGTTTAAAACCATATGTAGTAACTGGCAATTTGACTTAATTCAACCTTGTCTTTATTACTTCTTATGTGTCATTTAAAATAATTATATCATTTTCACAAATTTACTATAGAATAATAAGAAACTTAGATTCAGTCAGCTTGAGCCCATTACCATTTTGATCTCTAGCCCTGTACTTTAGATTTCCACTAAAATGCAAATTTTGCAAGAACATAAATTAGTGATTAAATGAATAGATGCATAGTAACAAAATTAAATTATGACACATCTACTGTTTTTATTTTTTTCTGAAGCACAGTTGCTGTACATTATACACACATGTATAAGATAGTGATTTACAATTTTTAAAGATTATACTCCACTTAAAGTTATTATAAAATATTGCCTAAATGCCCATGTTGTATAATATAGCCTTGTAGCTTATTTTATACCTAAGAGTTTGTATTCCTTACTATTACTTACAATTTTTAAATGTGGATTTGTTGTTTTCAAATTACTACTTTCCTTTAAAATATTGCCTTTAGGGTCATATTTTAGGAGAATTAATATTATGTAAATACTTCTATTTCCTTCTAATAGGTGTTGTTCAGTTGCTAAGTTGTATCCGACTTTTTGTGACTCCATGGACTGCAGCATGTTAGGTTTCTTTCTCCTTCACTAACTCCTAGAGTTTGTTCAAACTCATGTCCATCGAGTCAGTGATGCCATCCAACCCTCTCATCCTCTGTCAATTCCTTCTCCTCTTGCTTTCAATCTTTTTCATCATCCAGGGCTGTTCCAAATGAGTTGGCTCTTCATATCAGGTGGACAAATATTGGAGCTCCAGCTTCAGCATCAGTGCTTCCAATACATAGTCAGTGTTGATTTTCTTTAGGATTAACTGGTTTGATCTCCTTGCTGTCCAAGGGACTCTCAAGAGTCTTCTCCAGCATCACAGCTCAAAATCATCAGTTCTTTGGTGCTCAGCCTTCTTTATGGTCCAACTCTCACATCCATATATGACTACTGTAAAAACCATAGCTTTGTCTGTACAGACCTTTGTTGGCACAGTGATATCCATACTTTTTAATATGCTATCTAGGTTTGTCATAATTTTTCTTCCAAGGAGCAAGCATCTTTTAATTTCATGGCTGCCATCAACATCCACAGATAAATAAATAAATAAATAAAGATATATAAATAAATTAATAAATAAAAATTCACATCTCTTTAGCAATAAAAATCTCTAACAGGCATTTTACAATAAAACTAGGCTTCCCTGGTGACTCAGCAGTAAAGAATCCACCTGCAATGTGGGTTCAGTCTGTGAGTTGGGACGATGTCCTGGAGAAGGAAATTACAATGCACTCCAGTATTCTTGCCTGGCAGTCTATAGTCCGTGGGGTTGCAAAAGAGCCAGACACAACTTAGCAACTATTTACCCATGTGTTATGATATTATGTAAAGTGAGACATACCATCCCAGAATCTTTGTAAGGACTATTAATAGGTTTATAATACACCTGTTTTGCAGAATGAAAAACCACAGCACAGGAAAAAAAAAAATGATACCCGACATGCCTAAGGCCCCAAGATAGTGATTAGTAAAGTATTCATAATGTTTCCCAGGTGGTTCAGTGGTAAAGAATCTGCCTGCCAAGGCAGGAAATGCGTGATGATGCCCTCCTCACATGCCCCCAACTCACACCCACCAAGGAAACCTCATCCTGCCGGGAGCCATCAGGATGCCCCCTTGCTCGGATGACAAGGTCACGAGACTAAGAAAGTATTTGCAAAGCTGACTTTCTTTATCGGGGCATCCTGGGCAAGCCCCACCCTGGTATTTTTCTTGGAAGTTCTGTCCATGCTTGGAACATTGGCTCATCTCAGTAGGTCAGTCACAGTTGGAAAGAATTTGTCCTGAGATAATCCTCCCAGACCTTATCGACCAGAGGATCCAGGAAGGTGGATCACCTTCCCTGGGGGCTAAGGAGGAATGAAAGGGACATTTAAATAAGTTACTACTCCTCCTACTAATTATTGGGGAGTTTACCAAGAGTTCTCTGGGGGTCATGGCAAGGCCACCACCAGAAAGGCTCGTACTTGGGTCATCTTTCCACCTCCAACTCCCCCCACCACTCCATGGAAGAGGCTCTCTTCCTTGAAGAAATCAGGCTCGATTGAGACAGGAATGCTCATAATTGTGGCCAGCATAGTTGGAGATATTGATTGCTTTAGGATATGTAGACATAGGAATTCATTATAGTAGTTATAAGGTTAATAGGGTTTTATTGCTAAAGCAGTGCTGCTTGACTGTCTCTTAGTCCTCTTTCTTCTCTCTAAACTGTCTCTTTGTCCTCTTTCCTCTTTTCTCGTAAGAACTGGAGTAGGTTACTAGAATAAACAGTCTCAAGCTTAAGCCCTTCCCTCTAGCTTCTACATATTTGTACCTGATAAGAGAAATGTAACCTTTCTACTTAGGTTGATGTACTTATCTTGATTGAATGAAGTATACTGAAGACATTCAAATGGTAAACATACTATTGTTAAATCTAATTACATAAAAATCTGACTTCTGCAAAGGGAATGTTTCATGATAGTTTGGGGAATAAACTCAATGATAAGGTTGCTATGGGAGGTAGAAAACAAAAAATTGTATAGAATGATAGGTGATGTAATGATGTAATGGGGATGTCTTTTGGCTATAAAAACTGTAAACCAACAACAATAAACGAGAGACTTCTCCATCTCCTGTTGGAGAGACTTCTCCATCATCCCACAAACTAACAACAATAAAGAGAGAGACTGCTCCATCACCACACATCGACTCAGCTCAGTTCTTCCGCCAACGCCACCCATCCCTCAAGACCCCCGGACCCCGCCGAGGCTGGACCCCGGCATCATCCTACTAGAGAGAGTTCTGCATTCATTATTGGGCTGGCTCCATTTCCACATCATTTCATTCTCCTGAAAAACTCAGCCAAGGATCAGACACATTTCCTTCATGGCTGCCATACTTCCTCTCTCATACTAGTGGCTCTTAAAAAATAGTGCCCAATTACATGGCATCACACTCTTCCATACCAACTAACTATATTATCTGTTCAAAAAAGACTGATACAGGGACTTCCCTCGTGGTCCAGGAGTTAAGACACTGTGCTTCCATCCCTATGAGAGGCCCAAGCACCTCAGCTAGAGAGTAGCCCCTGCTCACTGCAACTAGAGAAAACCCACATAGCAACGAAGACCCAGTGCAGCCAAAAATAAATGATTTTTTTTTTAAAGGGGAGACTGTGCCTTAAAACGCAAAGACACTTTTTTTCTTTCTTCCTTCTTTTTCTTACTTTAAGTTAAAAAAAAAACAAAAAACTTTTTTTGTCATTCCAAAGTATGTCTTTTGCCAATGCTGCCTAATATAACAGCAGAGAAATCTCTCTAGAGGGAGTCACTTACCCATTTTCCTTAGGACAAAATGTAAGCCAGATGTAGGAAGAAATTAATGTATGCTAATATCTTAAAACTCCGCCAAAGTATTTCCTGCTATTTATATTACCATTTAATATCTGGCCCATAAATCAGAGTAATATATATAGTCTAGTTACATAAATATAAATTTTAGTATTGATAGAGTCATTGAAATTCTGAAGTATTTTTTAAAGATTACCTTTATATTAATCTGCTAATGAAAAGCAAGGTGACCAGAGTATTATTAAATTGAGTAATGTCTCCTATACACAGAAAATGTTCAAAAGGTGAAGACTTCATAAGAGTAGAAATTTTTTCTAATGACATTGGTCAAGTTTTCAGATGTCAACAGATATTATTATTGCTCTAATGCCAAGAAAATTCCCAAGAGAGAAACTATGCAAAATTTAATTAAATTTTATCACTGGCATGGCTTGGGTATCATGCCAACATCCCTGTCACTGTCTCTTTCTGCATTTCTGGTACACTGGCACCACCTTCTCTCAATTCTAGAAGTTTTTATTCTACGTCCACTAGTATTCATAGTTTGTCTAATTCATTTCCTATGATTTAGTAAACTCATGCTAATGGTTGAAAGTTGTGGAAGAATATTCTTCTGCTACTGTGTTTGTTTGTTTCCTAAAATCACTCAGAGCCGTAAGTTTCAAATAGTGAAATTTTAGCTATTGGGGTGAGTTAAAAATAGAAGGCTGAGAAAAATGGAAGGAGACTTTGTTTCCCTTCAGATAATCCCTTGTCAGACCATACCCCACCACTGTGTAAGGTAAGCCCATTCTGTATAGGGATAAAGAGCCAAGGAAACGAAGTGTTAACATTTTTGCCTTCACATCTCTTTTCTCTGATTACTGCAGTGCATGACATCGTAAATTGTATTCAAACCTATAGAGTTCTTGAAGATCAGTGTGTGTGTGTTAGTCTCTCTGTCACATCTGACTGTTTATGACCAAAAGGACTGAAGCCCACCAGGCTCCTCAGTCCATGGAATTCCCCAGGCAAGAATACTGGAGTGCATAGCTATTCCCTTCTCCAGGGGATCTTCCTGACTCAGGGATCAAACCCAAGTCTTCTATTCTACAGGTAGATTCTTACCGTATGAGCCACCAGCAAAGCCCTTTCTTGAGGATAAGTTTGTATAAATAGCGTAAATTGAATTTTTGTTTTAAAGCCACTTTCATGGACACCAAGATGTTTCTAAGAAACCCATCCTTTATTTAAAGTTTAAGACAGTAGTTGCATTCTCTTCTCATAAGAAATGACATCTAGTTCTACTAAACAGCATTCATAGACTTTCAGAATGTTGCATTGGGAAGACTCCTGAAAAGCTGGTCTAGTTTATCACATTTTTCCAAACTCCACCTTGATTCTGATGATGAGAAAACTGAGACAAAAATATTTTAAAGAAGTAATAGCATCCTGATAATTCTGATCTACCGCAAGAAAATGAAAAGGAGAAACTATCTCCTTGCTGAGGAAAGGATCAAGGATGACTTACTTCAGCTGTTTTTCTTAACATCACAGAGCAACCAAAGATTCAAGAGACCAACCAGGGAAATTAAGAGAGAGAAAAGTCAAAGCAGAGCATGCCAAGCTGAAGTGCTAAAGGTACCCAGAGGATTAGTGAGTAGGAGACTCTAGGAATGGGAAAGGAAACAGAACTGAGATTAGGCAAAGGGAAGAAAGGGCCCAGCATCTGTCACCTGTATCTATTCGATTCTTCCAGATTTGAATCTTCTGTCCTGGGAGTTCTGTTAACAGAAGACTTTCTCTCAATACAACTAGCCAAATAGACAAACACCTTACTGTCCAGGGCTCCAGTATACACCCCAGTAGGGTTTAGAAGGTTCCCAAATTTGCTTGGTCTCAAGAATTATCAGGGGTCCCATCTACAATACATATTTTTCAGACTGTCTCTTGGAGATTCTAATTCAAGTGTGAAGAGGTGGCAAGGACTCTGATACTAATGATCAGGCAGGCTGGGGAAACATGAGAGTAATGAAATGTCTGGACTTTTTGTTGTAGAGCCTACTTCCATCTCAGTGAGGAATGTTATCCTTCTGAAACTCATCTATAGGTTAGAGATGATAATGATGGAAGCATACATTAAATTGGATCCTATAAGTAATTTGCCATTGTGTGTACAGGCATGACCTGCACTCTATAGTTATCAGCATCTCTTATCTGTTAGCTTCCCTACAAGCACTTCTAGATTTAAGATTCAGGGCACCATAGACAATTTCCAATCAGAATACTTTATTGTTGTTGTTTAATCACTATGAGATTTCCCAGGCAAAAATAATGGATTGGATTGCCTTTTCCTTCTCCAGGGGTTCTTCCTGACTCAGCAATCAAGCTTGTGTTGTCAGTTCACACTCAGCACTGTCTGATTCTTTGCAACCTCATGGACTGCAGCACGCTAGGCTTCCCTATTCAACACCAACTCCCTGAACTTATTCAAACTCATGTCCATCGAGTCAGTGATGCCATCCAACCATCTCATCTTTTGTCATCCTCTTATCCTCCGGCCATCAATCTTTCCCAGCATCAAGGTCTTTTCCAATGAGTCAGTTCTTCCCATTAGGCGGCCAAAGTATTGGGAGATTCAGCTATAGCATCAGTCCTTCCAATGAATATTCAGGACTGATTTCCTTTAGGATTAACTGGTTTTATCTTTCTGTAGTCCAAGGGACTCTCAAAAGTCTTCTCCAACACCACAGTTCAAAAGCATCAATTCTTTGGTGCTCAGCTTTCTCTATGGTCCAACTGTCATCCATACATGACTACTGGAAAAACCATAGCCTTGACTAGATGGACCTTTGTTGGCAAAGTAACATCTCTGCTTTTTAATATGCCTTCTAGGTTGGTCATAGCTTTTCTTCCAAGGAGCAAGCATCTTTTAATTTCATGACTGCAGTCACCATCTGCAGTGATTTTGAAACCCAAGAAAATATTCTGTCACTGTTTCCATTGTTTCCCCATCTATTTTCCATGAAGTGATGGGTCTGGATGCCATGATCTTAGTTTTTTGAATATTGAGTTTTAAGCCAGATTTTTCACACTCCTTTTTCATACTCCTTATCAGAATGCTCTTTAGTTCCTCTTCACTTTCTGCCTTGAGGATGTTGTCATCTTCGTGTCTGAAGTTATTGATATTTCTCCCAGCAACCTTGATTCCAGCTTGTGCTTCATCCAGCCCAGCATTTTGCATGATATACTCTGCCTTTAAATTAAATAAACAGGGTGACAATATACAGCCTTGACGTACTCCTTTCCTGATTTGGAACCAGTCTGTAGTTCTATGACTGGTTCTAACTCTTACTTCTTGACCTGCATACAGGTTCATCAGGAGGCAGATAAGGCGGTCTGGCATTCCCATCTCTTTAAGAATTTTCCACAGCTTATTGTGCTCTAAACAGTCAAAGATTTGGCATAGTCAATAAAGCAGAAGTAGACGATTTTCTGGAACTCTCTTGCTTTTTTTTACAGTATCTAATGCTTACTTTATTTTTTTAATTTTTATTTTATTTTATTTTATTTTTTTAAATTTTCTTTACATTATAGTGTTGGTTTTGCCATACATTGACATGAATCTGCCATGGGTATACATGTGTTCCCCTTCCAAACCCTCCCCCCCACCTCCCTCCTGATTCTCTCTCTCTGGGTCATCTCGGTGCACCAGCCCTTAACATCAAACCTGGGCTGGCGATTGATTTCACATATGATAATTTCCATGTTTCAATGCCGTTCTCCCATATCATCCCACCCTTGCCTTCTCCCATAGAGTCCAAAAGACTGTTCTATACATCTGTGTTTCTTCTGCTTCTTCTAAGATCCAACGAATGTTGGCAATTTGATCTCTGGTTCCCCTGCCTTTTCTAAATCCAGCTTGAACATCTGGAAGTTCTCAGTTCATATACTGTTGAAACCTGTCTTGGAGAATTTTAGGCGTTACTTTCCTAGGGTGTGAGATGAGTGCAA
This sequence comes from Antilocapra americana, assembly GCA_007570785.1. Lineage (NCBI taxonomy): Eukaryota > Metazoa > Chordata > Mammalia > Artiodactyla > Antilocapridae > Antilocapra > Antilocapra americana. The sequence goes on along the minus strand of ML661897.1, from coordinate 27,550,651 downwards.
TTGTGTGGTAGTTTGAACATTCTTTGGCATTGATTTTCTTTGGGACTGGAATGAAAACTGACCTTTTCAAGTACTGGGGCCACTGCTGAGTTTTCCAAATTTGCTGGCATGTTGAGTGCAGCACTTTCACAGCATCATCTTTTAGGGTTTGAAACAGCTCAACTAGAATTCCATCACCTGCACTAGCTATGTTCATAGTAATGCTTCCTGAGGCCCACTTGACTTCACACTCTAGGATGTCTGGCTCTAGGTGAGTGGTCACAACATTGGTTATCTGAGTTATGAAGATCTTTTTGGTATAATTCTGTGTATTCTTGCCACCTCTTCTTAATATCTTCTGCTTCTGTTAGATCCATACCACTTCTGTCCTTTATAGTGGCCATCTTTGCATGAAACATTCCATTGGTGTCACTAATTTTCTTGAAGAGATCTTTAGTCTTTCTTATCCTGTAATTTTCCTCTATTTCTTTGCACTGATCACTGAGGAAGGCTTTCTTATCTCTCCTTGCTATTCTTTGGAACTCTGTGTTCAGATGCTTATATCTTTCCTTTTCTCCTTTGTCTTTAGCGGCTCTTCTTTTCTCAACCATTTGTAAGGCTGCATCAGACAACCATTTTGCCTTTTTCCATTTCTTTTTCTTGTGGATGGTTTTGATCACTGCCTCCTGTACAATGTCATGAACCTCTGTCCATAGTTCTTCAGGCACTCTGTCTATCATATCTAATCCCTTGAATCTATTTGTCACTTCCACTGTATAATCATAAGGGATTTGGTTTAGGTCATACAAGAAAGGTCTAATGGTTTTTCCCTACTTTTTTTGATTTAAGTCTGAATTCGACAATAAGGAGTTCATGATCTGAGGCACAGTCAGCTCCTGCTCTTGTTTTTGCTGATAGTATAGAGCTTCTCCATCTTCACCTGCAAAGAATATAATCAATCTGATTTCAATATTGACCATCTGATGATGGCCATGTGTAGAATCATCTCTTGTGTTGTTGTTGGAAGAGTATGTTTGCTATGATCAGTGTGTTCTCTTGGCAAAACTCTATTAGCATTTGCCCTGTTTCATTTTGTACTCCAAGGCCAACCTTGCCTGTTACTGCAGGTATCTCTTGACTCCTGCTTTTGCATCCCAGTCCCTTGTGATGAAAAGAACATCCCTTTTTGATGTAAGTTATAGAAGGTCTTGTAGGTCTTCATAGAACCATTCAACTTCAGTTTCTTCAGCATTAGTGGTTGGGGCATAGACTTGGATTACTGTGATATTGAAAGTCAAACAAATTCTTTACCACTGGGCCACTAGGTAAGCCTAGTTAGAGTATAGCCTACTTTAAAAAGAACTGAAAGAGGAGGGAAATGGGCAGGGTACAACCTTTATTTTTATTTTATTTTTTATTGTAACAAATTCAAGAAACACTTTTTTCTTTACATTATTGTGTTGGTTTTGCCATACATTGACATGAATCCACCATGGGCATACATGTGTTCCCCTTCCAGAACCCCCCTCCCACCTCCCTCCCAACTCCATCCCTCTGGGTCATCCTGGCACACCAGCCCTGAGCATCCTGTATCATGCATCAATCCTAGGTTGACAATTCATTTCACATATGATAATTTTCATGTTTCAATGCCATTCTCCCATATCATCCCACCTTCGCCCTCTCCCATAGAGTCCAAAAGACTGTTCTATATATCTGAGACTCTTTTGCTGTCTTGCATACAGGGTTATCATTACCATCTTTCTAAATTCCATATATATATGTTAGTATACTGTATTGTTGTTTTTCCTTCTGGCTTACTTCATTCTGTATAATAGGCTCCAATTTCGTCCACCTCATTAAAACTGATTCAAATATATTCTTTTTAATGGCTGAGTAATATTCCATTGTGCATATGTACCACAGCTTCCTTATCCATTTGTCTGCTGATGGACATCTAGGTTGCTTCTATGTCCTGGCTATTGTAAACAGTGTGGCGATGAACATTGGGATACATGTGTCTCTTTCAATTCTGGTTTCCTTGGTGTGTATGCCCAGCAGTGGGATTGCTGGGTCATATGGCAGTTCTATTTCCAGTTTTTTAAGGAATCTCCACACTGTTCTCCATAGTAGCTGTACTAGTTTGCATTCCCACCAACAGTGTAGGAGGATTCCCTTTTCTCCACATCCTCTCCAGCATTTATTGCTTGTAGACTTTTGGATGGCAGCCATTCTGACTGGTGTGAAGTGGTACCTCATTGTGGTTTGATTTGCATTTCTCTGATAATGAGTGATGTTGAGCATCTTTTCATGTGTTTGTTAGCCATTTCTATGTCTTCTTTGGAGAAATGTCTGTTTAGTTCTTTGGCCCACTTTTTGATTGGATCATTTATTTTTCTATAATTGAGCTTCAAGAGTTGCTTGTATATTTTTGAGATTAATTGTTTGTCCATTGCTTCGTTTGCTATTATTTTCTCCCATTCTGAAGGCTTCCTTTTAAAAGAATGACATAGCCCAAGGACATATGACATCAACTCATTAGAATCAAATAAGTCCAAGATGATGGACAAGTTGACTTCCAGTAACAAGCTAAATTAGACTCCCAGCAGCCCATTACAGTTCTGAAGCTTTTTCTGAGACCAAAAAGTGGGCGGTGGCCCAGTTCCTGGAAATCTCCACCCCTTATCCCAAACAGTTGGATAAATCCTTCCACTCATTAGCCTCTGAAATCACCCAGCCCATAAATACCAACCATGCCATGTTTGAGGTCACTGTCACCTTCTGAGATGGCCCACACTCTGTCTGTGGAATGTTTCTCTTTAAATAAATCCATGCCTTACCTGTCACTTTGTCTCTCACTGAATTCTCTCTGTCATGAGATATCAAGGACCTTAGTTTCATTAAGTTCTGAGACCACATGTACAATCTCAGTTAAAAGACCAAGGGTTCGAGTCCTAATTTGAGTTACATGGTTTCAGAATGGTATTGAAAGCATCTATTGGATGATAAATAAGAATTATCAAGGTAAGAATATAAATGTGAGACTCTGTTTACTAAGCACAGAAGATGGAAAAGCAGTGACTCTAAAGAGGAATATGTAGACTAACAAATAATTAGTCATCTTTGCCGCTGGACAATGATCTATACACTTGGATATCTATATCTACCTCATTCAGTCCTTTGACTTTTCTGATGCTACTTTATGTGACATCTAGCTTTCAGATTTTCTTTTGGCTGACTTTGGTTTGGTGTTAGAGAGTACAGGTAATATGGTTACTGAACTCTGCTTCATCCTTGACCCAGGAGTCCCTTCAACATGCCCACATCCTGCCAACATCTATGACTCCAACTTTTCAGTTCTAGGTTTTCATCCTAAAATAACCTTTCCTGAGGGCAATATCAGAATAATGGATTCCAGGGACAGATTGAGCTTGAAAATGGTGTCTTTCTGTGTTGCAAGCTTTTGGTTTCTTCTCCTCAAAATATGTTACATGGGATTTCTCTGGGTACAAAATAATAACTCAAATATAAAATGAGGATCTCTATCAGACCTAAGAACACATGAATTTATATTTCCATTGAATTATAAATGCTTAATATTAGATCTTTTCCCTGGTCAGGTTCTGAAGAAAGTGAGTAAGAAAAGAGAGAGAAGAGAATGAAGAGAAAGAAGAAACAGGAAGGACTCATTTCAAGGAGACTGAGGAGGGCAGATAAAACATTCAAAAACACTTCTGCCGCCCAATGTTGCCTTAGGTCCAGTTGTGTGCTCTTAGGTATCTTGAAGCTGAGGGATTTGATTTTAGAAAACATCCCAAAGTAACAGTTAGAAGAGATTAACAGAGCTAGGACTTTAGATGGTGATTCAGTTTGTCTCAGTGAATACATTTCAATCGAAGAGACTGTAAGAAGAGCCTGGAGGATGAATCATAGAGATATTCCAATGCCATGAGGTTAGGCTGCCAAGATTTCCAGGAACACTCCCTTCTTGAGCTGCCTAGGGACTCAAAAGTATATGCAACAGAAAACAAGGTGAGTCATTTTGGTATTTCTATCCACATGTATGTATAAATAGGCTATCATCCCCTTCACAAAGATGGAGATAGATATAGGCAACTCTGTTCAGTCTCATTCTACAGTTACCACATCTTAGGAAATATTTCTTTCAAGCATTTGTTTCTAAAAATCCTTCTCAAACATGATGCTCATTTTAAGTTAGTAAATAAAATATAATAAACCCTGATTAGAATAGAACGTTCATGATCTTCTTATCTACTTTGTCTCCTATTTCTCTCTATACCTTTTCCAACCAATTTTTTCTACTCCCTGTAGGCTCACTATTTAACGGATATTTAACTGGTTGGTAATGACTAAACGGAAAAGTATCAAGAAGGGAAGGAGGGTATCAACACATATTATATACCTAGTATGTTTCAGGTACTGTCTACTGATTTCTGAGCACATTCATACATTTTATTCTCACAGCCATCCTGTCATAAAGTTACTATTGTCTTCATTTGATAGATGAGAAAACTGAGGCTCAGAGAGGCTGTGACTTGTTCAAAGTCACAAAAATTGTGAGTGCAAGTGTTGAGATTTGTCTTTTAAGTCCAAATCCTTATATTTCATCAGACATGAGTGGCTTCTTGACACAACACTGACTCTTTCATCTTCTTGGCCAAAAGAACCGCAGTTTTGTACAGTGGACCACTGCTTAGGGGAAAATGATTCTATCCTAGATGAGGTAGTATTTTGGATGAGTCTATGCCAATTAGGCAAACATCAGCTTCCTTGCCATTTGCAGTGGTGTATGTGTGATCCAATTCTGGTCAATGAGGTAATTGACAAAGCTTTTTGAGAAGTTTCTAGAAAAAAATGTCTTGCTCTTAAAAAGTAAACAAAAATAATTTTCTTCAATCAGACATTGTTGTAATGTCTGGAATAGTGGCATCTATTTTTTGACCATGAGGCTCAAGTTTAAGAACAAAACGAACACATGAAGGAAGACAAATCAGAGGTGAAAAGAACCTGGGTCTTTGCTAATGTCATTGAGCAACTGAGTTAGCCAGCCATGAAGCTGCCCTACTTATGATGTGGAATAACAAATGCTTATTGTTGTTTAAGACATTTAGAGGTAGGTTATCTATTTCTTACAAATGAAGGCATCCCAACAGATTAAAGCTGCATTATGGGAGATACAGAGATGAAGTACCAACATGACAGAGAACCCCATGTCAGATTATGAATAATTAAAATGGTATGGAAATAAAGAAGTCACCTGTAGGAGCTTGTGTATCCACACGTAAGTGCATGCTAAGTCACATCAATCATGTCCAACTCTTTGTGATCCTATGAACTTTAGCCCACTAGGCTCCTCTTTACCCACACATACAATGCTAAATAAGCATCTGAATGATATTCTAGAGCAAAATACTCTGCAAATGTTCACAGATTATCTCTCTGTTTCAGTCTTATAAAGCTTCATTATATTGGCTGCATGCTGGAATTATAGAAAAGCTTTAAAAATACTGAGACTGCCCCCCACCTCCCAGAGATTCTGATTTAATTAGTCTTGGGTATGACTGTGGCTTTCAGAGTTTTAAAAATTCCCAGCATGGCTAATACGCAGGCAAGGTTGAGGGTCACTGTTCCATAAGCTATGGCTGAAACAAGCAAATGGCATTGTTTCAAATGCTTGATTACCCCAGAAGATAACCCCGGCTTGGCCACATTATACCGCATTGATCTGTATTCCCTCTCCCCAAGAATACATCAATTTTCCCAGGAGCAGAGGTAGAAATAGAAGCAACCTGGAGCAGAATTCTGAGCACAGAAGGCCAGGGAACTCAGAGTTCTGCAAAATGAACTTCTAGGTAGTAAATGAGAAGGAACTCTGGCTTAAAAACTAGAACATCTAGGTTTGATTGCTGGTCTCATCATTTCCTTAGGGTCTCAGGAAGTCGCTTGCTGACTCTGAACAGCCATGCTCTTACAGGCAAGATAGGGTTAATAATTCCTCTACTTTCCTCTTGGGTGTTTTGAGGGTCAAATTAAATTGCATATGAGATCATCCAGGTGTGAGGTTTTGTGAATAAACAAGAACAAATTTTACAGACTATCACTCACTAGTTATCCTAGGCTTGAATCACTTCACAGCAACTCCAGTTTTCTCACACTTTCCCACTCATTATTATCCCTTGCAGAACTTTCAGGAGTCACAATTGCCCAGGTCCAACTGTTCAGGGTAGGAACTGTGCATTGGTACTTTTTAAAATTTCTCTATTCTTTCTTAAAGGCAGCCAACAGTCTCGAAACCCATATGCATCTAAACAGCAGTATGCTGTTGATTTGTTTTCCTTCTTAGTGTTCAAAGAGCCCTCGGCTCAGACCTGCCTGTTGGAGATGAATGAGTCAGAGGCTGGGGCAGCTGCAATACCCATCGCCCTGCAAAGAATGGCTCTGGGAAGCCGCCTCCAGTCCCCTGCTTCCTCTCTGACTGCATCTTCCGAGTCGGGAGGGGGCCTTCTATTCTGAGTCATCATTGCCTATCAACAGCCCTGCAGACAGGTCCAGGCTCATCCTCACCCCACCGCAAATATCTCCTATTTGGTTTATTCCATTCACAGGCTCTGCTGAGAAAGAGCTCTCCTGGGCCCTACATGATATGTACATCCTATCTGGGTACCACCTGCAGGTCGTTCAGAGGCCACAGAGCAGCAGTAGACAGAGGGAGAGGAAAGAAATTTCTAAATCCCTCCACCCTGCAGTTCTATATGCAATTCCATCTGCTTCTTTCAGAAACCATTTCAGACTCATCATAAATTCATAGAATTAGAGTACTGAACAGGCTTAAGGACATGCAGGTCAATTCTTACCAACACCAACGTCTCTTGTAGAATGTGCCTGCGGGGACTCTCGGGACCTTGGGTACCACCTCTTGATTTGGACTTCGGATAGATGGGCAGGTCTTAAAATGACTGGTGACCCAGGAAAACAGGGCATTGTGCAGAGCTCATTCAGGGAAGAGGCATCCTGGAGGGCCTTTTGGTTGGATGGGGAGGACTGAGACCCTTAACCCTGCAGGACTGAGAGGGGGCAGCATGAAGTACCATATACTATGGAACACCCACTCTTACTGATAAACAGGCACCCTGTTTCTACTTCCTCTCCTAAGCTAATCAATAGTTTTCTTCTTCTTGTACTTATTGATACTCAAAACATTATTTCCCTCCCTAGACTGTGAGCTCCTAAAAGACAGAACACATATATGATTCATATTAAAATCTCCAGATGAGCTCTTAACAGTCGTTCAGTTCAGTTTAGTCCTGTCCAACTCTTTGCTACCCCATGGACTACAGCATGACAGGCCTCCCTGTCCATCAACAACTCCCAGAGTTTACCCAAACTTATCTCCATTGAGTCGGTGATGCTATCCAACCATCTCATCCTTTGTTGTCCCTTCTCCTTCTGCCTTCAATCTTTCCCAGTATCCGGGTCATTTCCAATGAGTCAGCTCTTTGCATCAGGTGGCCAAAGTATTAGAGATTCAGCTTCAGCATCAGACATTCCAATGAACACCCAGGACAGATCTCCTTCAGGATGGACTGATTGGATCTCCTTGCAGTCCAAGGGACTCTCAAGAGTCTTCTCCAACACCACAGTTCAAAAGCATCAATTCTCTGCACTCAGCTTTCTTTATAGTCCAACTCTCACATCCATACATGGCTATTGGAAAAACCATAGCCTTGACTATATGGACCTTTGTTGGCAAAGTAATGTCTCTGCTTTTTCATATGTTGTCTAGGAAGGTCATAGCTTTTCTTCCAAGGAGCAAGCGTCTTTTAATTTCATGGCCGCAGTCACCATCTGCAGTGATTTTGGAGCCCCCAAAAATAAAGTCTGCCACTGTTTCCACTGTTTCCCCATCTATTTGCCATGAAGTGGTGGGACTGGATGCTATGATCTTAGTTTTTCTGAATGTTGAGGTTTAAGCCAAGTCTTTCACTCTCCTCTTCCACTTTCATCAAGAGACTCTTCAGTTCTTCTTCACTTTCCACCATAAAGGTTTGCTCTCAGTAAAAATTGTGTGAATGGGTGGATGATGCATACATAAATAAAGAAGGGAAAGAGTGAGGGTGATCAGATTGCTTTCTCAAACCACTGAAAAGCAATGGCTTCCTGTAATAGTTAATTGTTACCTGAGTAGAAGAGGAATAGGAAGAGAGGATTAGAGTAAGTTTCAGGAAGTTACAACTGTCTTTGGATGAGCTGTGTCTCTGCCTCCTGCTCTGACCCCGTCATACCATTTCAGCAAACAACCAATTCTCTGCCTGCCTTTTAAGTTATTTTGCTCCAAACTGGGCTTCTCTCATGGGTACCTGACTAGTTCTTTACTGATGTCCACTGAGCGGAAATGCTGTTCTTAATCACTCCTCCACTGTAGTCCATAATAACTCCATCCTCAAGGAAAAGACTGTGCTTAGGTGTGTTTTATTTTCTTTGCTGTTTTATATTTTTCCCTGGTTCAGCCACAGCAAAATTTGGCTGGAGCTGACAAAATCACCTGGAGACATGGCATTGAAAGTGAAAGTGTTTGTCACTCAATCGTGTCTGACTCTTTACGACCCCATGAACTGTAGCCCACCAGGCTCCTTGTCCATGGGATTCTCCAGGCGAGAATACTGGAGTAGATTGCCATTTCCTTCTCCCGGGATCCTCCCAACCCAGGGACAGAACTCAGGTATCCTGCATTGCAGACAGATTCTTTACTGTCTGAGCCACCTAAGGGAAGCCCTGTTGCCAGGGGACACGGCAATGTCAAGACTGAATCTGCGAGCAGGTGCTCTGATCTCCATCATTTTGCCAGAGCTTGGAAAACTAGTCCCTTGGGGAAAGTGATGCGTTATGCATGGAGACACATTCTCATCCAGAGTTTTAAACTTTACAGGATTTCCCAGGTAAAAAGCATAATAACGCTCCATGCCAAACAGTGGCCTTCTTGTACTTCCTGCTTATAATTCCTGATTTGGAGGAATAGAGCTGTGCCCAGTTTTACTTTGACACCACTTTACTTGAGAGGTTGGCTTTCCCAGTTGAGTTGCTGCAACAGCAGTGTTTCAGTCTTAAGGAAATTTGCCACTGCTTTTATTTTTTCCAATCACATTTGTCTAACCAGAAAGCAGATGCTGGTGGTTCTTACCCCAAGATGATTCTCAGTGTGTACATTTGTTTCTGTTCACTTGCATGGTGACTGTAAGAGAAATAACGTATCTAATAGAGCAGGCATAAAGATGTGGATATGAAGCCAAACACTGATTCAATTCAAAATTAATTAACATTTATTCAGCATTTACTATGCTACAGGCTGTTTCTAGGCACGTATTTTGTTTAATCCTTAGATAAGTTCTGAAATAGATATCACCATAGCCAATTGACAAAAGAAAATATTGAGACTCAAGATGATACAATAGGACATATCTTTTTTAAGTAAATGAAACAAAAGTATGTTTGTGGTAAAATCACAAAGAAGCAGGATAATTGTGGGGTTTTTTGCATGTTGTTGTTGTTCAATTGCTGTCATGTCTGATTCCTTTCAATCCCATGGACTGAAGCATGCCAGGTTTCCTTGTCCTTCACTCTCTCCCAGAGTTTGCTCAAACTCATGTCCATTGATTTCGTGATGCCATCCAACCATCTCATCCTCTGTTGTCCCCTTCTCCTGCCTTCAATCTTTCCCAGCATCAAAGTAATTTCCAATGCATTGGCTCTTCACATCAGGTGGCCAAAGTGTTAAAACCTCAGGTTCAGCATCAGTCCTTCCAATGAATGAATATTCAAGGTTGATTTCCTTTAGGATTGATTGGATGGGTCTCCTGGCTGTCCAAGGGGCTCTCAAGAGTCTTCTCTAGCACCACAATTTGCAAGCATCAATTCTTTGGTTTTCGGCCTTCTTTATGGTCAAATTCTCACATCCATACATGACTACTGGTAAAACCATTGCTTTAACTATACAGACCTTTGTCAGCAAAATGGTGTTTCAGCTTTTTAACATGCTGTCTAGGTTTGCTATAGCTTTTCTTCCAATTTCCTGGCCTTAGTCACCTATTTTGGAGCCCAAGAAAACAAAATCTGCCACTGTTTCCATTTTTTCCATATCTTTCTGCATGATAGAATTGTAAATTGTAGTAGACTCTTTATAGTTTTCTGCCCCCCCTTAAAACTCTGCAGTAATTATGCATTATTTTTAAAATAAATAAGATATGTAAACAAAATAAACATGATATATATTAAAAAAAAAAAAAAAGAAACCTTATAGGCTACAGTTGCTCCTAGTTGATTGTTATTTAGCTCCCGAGCCAGGATCTTAAGAGTTTTTAAAATATCTGTTTGATATATTTGTCTATGCCAGGTCTTAGTTGCAGCATGAAGGATTTTTTTAGTCCCATGGTATGTGGGATCTAGTTCCTTGACCAGGGATGGAACCCAGAACCTTGGCATTAGGGGAGCAGAGCCTTAGCCATTGGACCACCAGGGAAGTCCTGATCTTAGATTTTTCTCATGGAAAACTCTCCACTGAATCTCTCTACACATGAGGCTACCAGGAGCATAGGTACTGGAAAAGACCAACTCTACACATGGGCTTCCTTGAGATGTGACCTGCCCTGTGGGAAGGAAATGGATTAAAGCCATCACTGTCATCTCAGACAGCTTCTTCTCCGATCACCTTTCTTACATTTCTTTAGGCTCTCACCACTAGATTCACTATTATCATTATCAGGATTCCAAATCCCAAAGATCTTCCCTATTATCCAGGGTCAGTGAGCCATGACGTGAGTATGCATCATTCCAAGTGCAAGTTCACTTTCAAGACACACTATGGAGTGAATTCTGAGCTCAGGAATGAGGGTCCTGCCGAAGAGCATTCAAGACGCACTGATGTCACGTCGGTGGCTGCTGTTCTGTGATGGCTGGACAGGGCTGACTTATACAGTGTTGGGTTTTCGAAAATACACTCAACTACATTACCTGATTTTGTCAGCCTTCCAATAAAAGCATTTTGCCAGATGAGAAAACAGACCTTGAGATTCTAAGGGACATTTTGACTTAATTCAAATCACTCCTCTGTCAAAAAAGGATTCAAGTTGGCTTCAAGCAAGCCTTTTAAATCGTGTTGGTAGGTAAACAGGCATTTTAAAATCACAGCCACAAAAAATAGAAGGAAGGAGATAATCAACCAGACAAGCTGATATACATTCTGAGAGGTACAAATACCACTCTGATTTTCTCTGCAGCCAGGACCAAAAATAACTATGAGAAATTATCTCATTCTTATTACCGCAGAGGAGTAGTGGTAGGTGTGGGGGAAAAAAATGCTTTCTCAAAAAGGCAAAGTTCTTTCTAACCTGGTAGTAAAGCCTAAATGAAACTCTTTATAGAGACATTAAAAAACTGACAATGACCTTAACAACAAATTTTACAGCAGATTTTACAACAAATACACCAAAATGAGTTTCATATAGCTTTTCTTTTAAGCTACAAATAATTTTGAACCTATAGGGACTTATATTTTCCTTATGTCATTAAAGTCTCACAAAATCTTTACAAAGTAGTATTTATTATCACCTTTTGCAAATTAAGAAATGGAGACAACATGGATAAGAAGCTCTCACAACATCATCCAGCCAATAATTGATAGAGTCTGGCTTGAGCTCAGCTTTGACATCTTAAATTCTGAGGATAAAACACCAAAATACAAGTACATAAAGGTGATGGGCAAATTTCCCAAAATGTAGTCTCCCAATTGTCTCACTTAAGCCAACAATAAAACTTAGATCTTAGAAGTGAATAGACACTATATCACAATGTTTTTTTAAAAAATTCTCTTTTCTAGACTTTTAATAAAATATAAACAGCTTGTTAGAGACTGTACTCTAGCAAAAGCTGCTGGTTGAGGATACTCATACCTCGCACAGGCCCAATAATTTACAGGCAGAATAGTTGTGCTCTGCTTTTATTGCACTTCACAAATATTGCATTTCTTTTAACAAATTTAAGGTTATGGCAACCCTTTGTCAAGCAAGTGTATTGGCACAATATTTCCAACAATATTTGCCCATTTTGTGTCTCTGTGTCAGATTTTGTTATTTATCTCAGTATTTCAAACTTTTTATTATCATTGTGTTTGTTATGGTGGCCTGTGATCATTGATCATCACGTTTCTGTGACAAAAATATTATGACTCACTGAAGGCTCAGATGATGACTAGCACTTTTCAGTAATCAGTATTTTTAATTTAGGTCCATATATTGTTTTGTTTTGTTTTGTTTTTTAAGACATAATGATATTCCACACTGAATAGATTACAGTATAGTGTAAATGGAACTTTTATATGTGCTGGAAAGCCAAAAAATCTGTAAGACTTTCTTTATTGCAATATTCATTTTATTGCAGTGGTCTGGAACCAAACCTGCAAAATCTCTGAGATCTACCTGGACCTAAAGTCACAGAGGCAGGTTTTGGCTCAGCCAGGTTAAAACCCATCCCACTAACTATTGCTAGTCAAATATTCTCGCCTGAAATCAAATCAGTCTTTCCCTATCTGTAGTCTTAGTTCTTGAGATTTAGGAATGGGTACTAGACACACACACACACACACACACACACAAGTTTTTATATTACATTGAAGTACAGTTAATTAACAATGCTACGTTAAGTTTCAGGTGTATAGCAAAGTGATTCAGTTTTACATACACATGTATCCATTCTTTTTCAAATCCTTTTCCCATGTAGATTGTTACATAACACTGAGCAGAGTTCCCTGTGCTATACAGTAGGTCCTTGTTGATTATCCATTTTAAATATAGCAGTATGTGCATGCCTATCCCAAACTTCCACTTTATCCCTCTCTCCACCCTTCTCTCATAATAACTATAAATTCATTCTCTAAATCTGTGAGTCTGTTTCTCTTTTGGAAATAAGTTCATTTGTATTATTATTTTTTAGATTCTGCATATAAGGGATATCATATTGTTTCTCTTTTTCTGTCTAACTCACTGCACTCAGTATGACAATCTCTAGGTCCATTCATGTTGCTGCAAATGGGATTACATGTATACAATTTTTAATCTGAAATAAAATAGTCATTAAGTGCCTGGTGCTTCATAGGGCCCTGAAATGATTTAAATCTGAGAGAAGAAGAAGCATACTGGAGGAGATTATATAACAAATCCTCCTGGATAATGTTCGGTGCTAGGAGTGAATTAAGGACATTCTCCCCAGGAGAAAACCAAAAGGGAAGATTCGCAGGGAGATAAATTTCCATAGCCTCCATGTTCTCTTATTTTCTCTTCCACACAATGGTTTACCTCCCTTAAAACCTACCACTCAGTCTCAGCGGCGTTCCTGAAGCACAAACACTTAATGAACTCAGCTATGACTCATTGCAACAGCTCCCAGAGTAAAAAGTTGGCTGGAAAATGTTCGATGTCTTTCATAAAGGGAACACTTGCTGAAAAATGAAGAATATTATAACATCATCAACAGAATCACACTCTGTTACCATATGTAAGAATTTACATTATACCTGTAGGTGCAGTTTAACATAGCAAAATAGTCTATTACAGACATTAAAAAACTGCATGTTTTGAAACTGGATAACTCTTGAGCAAAGGCACACCCCGCCTGTGACTGGATTTGTGAAGGTGTATTTTCACTTTTTGGACCCCAGCTTTCTTATCTATACAATACAGATAATAGTACTACATTGTTTGGTTTTTTCAAGTATTCAGTTTATTATTACACAGGAAGCTATTGTACTTGGCATACATAAGTGTATAATAAATGTTATAAGTATAATGATTATAGGGCTTCCCAGTTGGCACTAGTGGTAAAGAACCTGCCTGCCAATTCAGGAGATGCAAGAGACTCAGGTTTGGGTCAGGAAGAAGATCCTCTGGAGAAAAGCACGGCAACCCACTCCACTATTCTTGCCTGGAGAATCGCATGGACAGAAGAGCCTAGCAGACTAAAGCCCATAGGGTCACAAAGAATGAACATGACTGAAGTGACTTAGCATGCACGCACTCATGCATAATGATTGTAATACATAAGGATCTAAGGAAAGAGCTGGAAGAGTACAAGATTTATATGCTTCATCTCATTCACAAGGAATGAATTTAAACAAAATTCAAATGAAGGAGTAATCCATTTCTAATGAGGCTTTATCAGTTAGTTCCTGCTCTGTAACAAATCATCCCTCAAATTTATAATATCATCCCATGTTGCATCCTCATTTCTCTCTCCTTTTCCACTCTTCTCCAACCCCAAATACATCTTAATGTGACTTTTTCCTGGTTCCAATTCCAAAGGTAGCTCTGCCCCTATATTTTCTTGGAAAAAAACCATCATGCTTCTCAACACAAAGGATCTTCAGTTTAACAGGGTTCACTGTTTTGAGACAGCAGCTGTTTGTTTCAACTCCTCTTCTTAGATATAGTTTTTATTATTTTGTCAGTAGTGTTCTTTTTTAATCAAGGGAAAAATCAGCAGTGGCACCACAGTTGTAAAGCAAAAAAAAAAAAAAAAAAGCATTACTGGATTGAACACACTGATATATGCAAAACCATATAAGAAGCATCTCCTGAAACCCAAAAGGTCCTCCTTTTTGATCTAAGTAAATAAAAAGAAAATAGTCCTGTTCCAAAGGTTTAGCATAATAGAATATGAAATTAGTGAGGACTTCTGTGTTATCTCCTCATTACTGGGCCACTTTGGACCTGAAAAGACGACCTATTGGGACTCAGAGGACCCACAAATACACACATCCATGCTTGTGAAATTCCTAGGAAAATCTCAATATTGAAAATATAAAACTTTGAGTTGACTCCTATGACATGTTTTTCAGCTTTTTTAGGAAGTAACTAGTATACCAAAATTCTGTATAATATATATATATATATAAAATCTGGTGAGTTTGGACATGTCTACAGTCATGTTAATATCACCACAATCCAGGTAATAAACACACACACTGCCTCCAAATGTTTCTCTGTGTCCTTATGGAGATTTTTGCTTTGTTTTATTTTATTTTGATAAGAACAGAACCTGATATATACCTGCTTAATGAGTCTTTAAGAACATAATACCTTACTACTAACTATAGGCACTATGTATGCAAAACAGTATGGCGAGGCTTCAAAACTTGAAAAAGAGAACTACCATATGATCCAGCAATCTCACTTCTGGGTATACATGCGAAAGAATTGAAATCAAGCTCTGCAAGAGTTACCTGTACTCTCATGTTCATTGCAGCACTGTTCACAATAGTTAAGACATGAAAGCAAACTAAATGCCCATCAACAGACAAATCATAAAGAAGACATGGTACATACAGAAAATGGAATATTATTCAGCCTCATAAAGAAATAAGAGAGAGAAAGAAATTTTGCCATTCGTGACAGTATGAATAGACCTGAAAAATATAATGCTCTATAAAGAAAGCTGAGCACAGAAGAATTGATGCTTTTGGACTGTGGTGTTGGAGAAGACTCTTGAGAGTCCCTTGGACTGCACGGAGATCCAACCAGTCCATCCTAGAGGAGCTCAGTCCTGGGTGTTCATTGGCAGGACTGATGTTGAAGCTGAAACTCCAGTACTTTGGCCACCTGATGCAAAGAGCTGACTCATTGGAAAAGACCCTGATGCTGGGAAAGATTGAGGGCAGGAGGAGAAGGGGACGACAGAGGATGAGGTGGTTGGATGGCATCACCGACTCAATGGACATGGGTTTGGGTGGACTCTGGGAGTTAGTGATGGACAGGGAGGCCTGGTGTGCTGTGGTTCATGGGGTCACAAAGAGCTGGACATGACTGAGCTACTGAACTGAACTGAAGTGAAATCACTGCATGATTCCTCTTTTATGGGGTATCTAAAATAGTCAAAGATACAGAAGTAGACAGTAAAATAATAGTTCTCTAGAAAAATTTTGTGGATGATCTTATTTACAAAACAGAAATGGAAACACAGATGTAGAGAACAAATATATGGATACCAAGGGGGAAAAGGGTGGTGGGATGAATTAGAAGATTGGGGTTGACATGATTAATATTATGTATAAAATAGATAACAAATGGAAACCTATCGTAGAGCACAAGGAACTCTACTCAATGTTCTGTGGTTACCTAAATGGGAAGGAAATCCAAAAAAGAGGGGCTATATGGGTATGTATGGCAGATTCACTTTGCTGTACAACAGAAACTAGCACAACATGGTAAACAAATATACTCCAGTAAAATTTAATTACAAAAAAAATATAGAATAGTGGTCACCAGGGCATGGAGGGAGGGGGAAATTAGGAATTTCTGCTCAGTGGGTATAAAGGAACAGTTAAACAGGATGAGAACACTTCAGAGACCTGCTCTACAATATCATCTCATGACACTTCTCATGATCACATCTTCAATACTAATGTTGACATATTAATTGACCCCTAGAAGGATGATCCAACATTCAATTATTTCGGAATACTTTGTTACAGTATCAGGCAGGTAGTATTTTGTATTTCTAAATCAAGTTTGAAATAAAATTGCAACTGTATTTGGGATGCCCTGGAGGTCCTACCACCTTTATTAGATGAAAATACTTTGTTTCTCCTTTGTTGAGTTTTTACATCTCACATTATTGAGATTTAGCTCCTTATTATTTAAGCTGATTGGATAAAATTTACCAGGCTTTCAAATCTGTCTTAATCTTTTCAAAATTTTTATTTTTTAAAAACTCTGAGACATTCAGCAATCAATAAAAGTAGAACCAATTATCTTGTTATTTCCTCGCATGTTCAGGAAATGAATCAGCAGCCCAGCAGTGAGAGGCTGTTCTGTTTATTATGAGTCAACAACACAAGCAATAAAATGTCTGAGAGAGTTGCGGGGATTTAAGCTGCCAAACTCTTGTTTAAAATGTAGCAGACAAACATATCCACAGCAATTATTATTTGTGTAATATCTTATCTTTCTTAGGCATTTTCACATGCCATCACCATATTTAAATCCTCACCAAACATCCAAGACAGGTATTTCCATCTTGAAGAATTTAAGGTACAGAAAGATTAAATGGCCTTATAAAAGTCACACAGAGGCCCCAGGTAGACTTCTGTTTTCAGACAAAAAGCTCTTTCTTATTTTACTGCTTTGTGGAAGAATCCATAAAGTTGCTATTGAATTTTATCTCTTCCTAATGCAATGTGTTCTTACAAATGGTTATTGTAATCTCCTTGCAAACAGTATCTTTCTTGATGGTTTTTTAGTTTTTAGTCATACAACTTGGCATAATCATATTTGGCCAGATGTAATTAATTTCCCTAACAAATTAAGAAGAACTGGATTTTTATAAATGCTGTTGGGCATTTTTAAATCATAAACTTTAAGCAGCTATAGCTAAGATTAATTAATTATGTGTGATGTCAGTTATCACAAATGCATGAAAGCAATTCTCAATTACAGTACTCACTCAGATCATCATGGTTAATTTTCTAAATCCAGAATTATTTCTTCCTTTCTCTGAGCACACTTAAAATTACATCACCCTAATCGGGGAATAGGAACTCCTATGGTGGTCCAGTGGCTAAGATTCTGTGCTCACAATGCAAGGGGCCCAGGTTCAATCCCTGGTCAGGGAACTTGATCCCACATGTTGCAACTAAGACCTTGAGCTTCCCATGAGGCACAGTGATAAAGAATCAACTTATCAGTACAGGAGATGAAAGAGATATGAGTTCAGTCCTTGGATTGGAAAGACCCCCTGGAGTAGGAAATGGCAACCCACTTCAGTATCTTTGCCTGGAAAATTCCATGGACAGAGGAGCCTGGCAGGCTACAAGTCCATGAGGTTGCAAAGAGTCAGATGCAACAGAGCACACACACATGAGTTCATGAATCAGGCAATGCAAGTGAATAGGAATATTGGCTTACAAGAAAATTTAATTAGGATAAAAGACTCAATTTACATATCACATATACAAATATTTTTGCTGCTTTATTCCAACTAATTTAATAACCAAAGTTTGGTGGATAGAAATAAATAAGCTATTCAAATAACACAAGCATGCATATATGCATAAGAAATATTTATGGTGAATACACAGATATATATATATGTAAATGAGTTCATTCTAAAACTTTCAGTAACCACCCCAGAGGGTTTGTCTTAGCCTTTCCCCTTTCTGTATCTTCAACTCCTTTCTCTGATAGTGAGAAATGTAGCTCACATTATACTCAATATATTTACTTGCTAGCCCAGTCATAAAATACATAGCAAGTAGTTTACAATAGTTAACCCATAGCACTTCAAACAAAATTACCTGCTGTATCTCAATATATATTTGTTACTTAAGAAAAAAAAACACAAGATACAAATTTTAGTCTGAGGACACAGAGTCAAAACACTGAGCTCAAAACAAACATCGTATATTAACACACATATAAGAAATCTGGGGGAAAAAAGTGAACAAGTGAATCTAGTTCCAGGGCAGGAATAGAGATGCAGACATAGAGAACGGACATGTGGACACAGAAGAAGGTGGAGAAAAGGGGAAGGTGGGATGAATTAGGTGATTATGTTTGACATAAATACACTACCATGTATAAAATAAATAGCTAATGGGAACCTGCAGGATAGTACAGAGAGCTCAGCTCGGTGCTCTGTGGTGACCTACAGGTGTGGGATGGAGGGGAGGTGGGAGGGAGACCGAAGAGGGAGGGGCTATATGTATACATACAGCTGATTCACTCTGTTGCACATCAGAAACTAATACAACATTGTAAAGCAAGTACCTCCCAATGTAAAGAAAAAAAAAAAGCTACTCAGGTTATATTTCCTCTCCATTAAGTGTAACAATGTTATTCTTCTGAAATACACTTAACACCCAGTTTTTTTTTGGCTCTGTTCTATTTTTAATTTTATGGTTACTTTGAGTATGTGCAACATTATCCCAGTGTCAAGATGTCAAAGCTATCTAACAAGTACACTTAGCAAAGGGTCATCCTCACCCTGTCCTCCTCATTCCCATTCTATCCTATAGGATGCCAATCATTATTTTCCAGTCAACTGTCCTCCACAACTTTTTTGTAAAATAAATAGATGAGTCTATAAGTTTATCTCTTCCTTTTCTCTTAACCAAAAGTTTATGTACTATAGATATTTCTCTGCACTCGGTTTCCTGTAAATAACTTTATATCTGATAATAACGATCTTCACCATTCTTTTCTTTTTATATTTTTATTAGAGTGTTGTTGCGTGACAGTGTTGTGTTAGTTTCTGTCATATGGCAGAGTGAATCAGTTATACATATATCCCTCTTTTTTTAGATTTCCTTCCCATTTAGGTCACCGCATAGTATTGAGTAGAGTTCTCTGTGCTATAGAGTAGGTTCTCATTAGTTATCTATTTTATGTATAGTGGTGTGCATATGTCAATCTCAATATCTCAAGAGATCTTTATTATTCTTTTATAGCATCTGCACTAAATCCTACCAAATGGCAGTCTATGTATGGCCATTCAAGATGCCCCAATATATGAAATTACACACAAGAAACACTGCAACAAATATCCTTGCACAACTGTACTTTTACACTGCTGTAGATACAACTTTAGGATAAACTCCTAGTAATAGTATTTCTGGGTCAAAATGTAAAATGAATCTGTGACTTTCTTAAATATTGCTGTAATGTCTTCCATAAGGATCAGACCAGTTTGCAGTCCCATCAACAATGTACAAAACTGCCTAGTTTCCCACATCCTCACCAAAAGCCTTGGTTAAGTTCTTATCATACACTTCTGTAGGTCAGAAGTCCAAAAAACTGGCTTTCACTGCACTGAAATCAAGGTGTAAGGGGGGCTGTGCTCTTCCTAGTAATTCTATGGGAGAATCCATGTCCCTGCCTTTTCTCAGCTTCTGGAGGTCTCCTGAGTTCCTTGGATCATGTATGCCCTTCTCCCTCCATTGTAAAGGCCAGCAACATCACATCTCTCTTCCTTCTTCGGCACTCATATATCCCTCTGCTGATAACTGAAGTCAGTTAGTTTCTTTTTTTTTTTTTAATATTTTTTACTGGAGTACAGTTGATTTAAAATGTTGTGTTAGTGTCAGGTGTATAGCAAACTGAATCAATTATACATACAAATATCCACTCTGTTTTGGATCCTTTTCCTATATAGTTCATTACAGAGGATTGAGTAAAATTCCCTGTGCCATAAAGCAGGTTGTTATTAATTAACTCTTTTATATATAGTAGCATGTATATGTCAATCCCAGTTGATCCCAGTCTCCCAGTTAATCCTTGTCTTGCCTTTTCTGCTCTATCTCTTTGCATTGATCACTGAGAAAGGCTTTCTTATCTCTCCTTGCTATTCTTTGGAACTCTGCATTCAAATAGGGATACCTCTCCCTTTCTCTTGCCTTTTCTTTTCTCAGCTATAGCGAACGGCTCCTTGTACAACCATTTTGCCTTTTCATATTTCTTTTTCTTGAGGATGGTCTTAATCACTGCCTTCTATAAAATATCACAAACTTCCATCCATTGTTCTTCTGGCATTTTGTCTATCAGATCTAATCCCTTGAATCTATTTGTCACTTTCACTATATAATCATAAGAGATTGGATTTAGGTCATACCTGAATGGTCTAGTGGTTTTCCTACAGTTCAGTTCAGTTCAGTTCAATTGCTCAGTTATGTCCAATTCTTTGTGACTCCATGGACTGCAGCACGCCAGGCCTCCCTATCTATCACCAACTCCCAGAGTTTACCTGAACTCAAGTCCACTGAGTTGGTGATGCAATCCAACCATTTAATCCTCTGTCTTTCTCCTCCTGCCTTCAATCTTTCCCAGCATCAGGGTCATTTCAAATGAGTCAGCTCAGCACATGAAGTGGCCAAAGTATTGGAATTTCAGCTTCAACATCAGTCCTTCTAATGAACACCCAGGACTGATCTCCTTTAGGATGGACTGGTTGGATCTCCTTGCAATTCACGGAACTCTCAAGAGTCTTCTCCAACACTACAGTTCAGAAGTATTCAGCTTTATTTATAGTCCAATTCTTAAATCCATACATGACTATTGGAAAAACCATAGCCTTGACTAGAGGGACATTTGATGGCAAAGCAATGTCTCTGCTTTTTAATATGCTGTCTAGTTTGGTCATAAATTTTCTTCCAAGGAGCTAGCCCCTTTTAATTTTATGGCTGCAGTCACCATCTGCAGTGATTTTGGAGCCAAAAGAAGTCTACCAATGTTTCTATTGTTTCCCCATCTATTTGCCATGAAGTGATGACAGGATGCCATGATCTTAGTTTTCTGAATGTTGAGCTTTAAGCCAACTTTTTACTTTCCTCTTTCATTTTCATCAAGAGGCTTTTTAGTTCCTCTTCACTTTCTGCCATAAGGGTGGTGTCATTTGCATATTTGAGGTTATTGATATTTCTCCTAGCAATCTTGATTCCAGCTTGCGCTTCAACCAACACAGTGTTTCTCATGATGTACTCTGCATATAAGTTAAATAAGCAGGGTGACAATATACAGCCTTGACGTACTCTGTTTTCTATTTGGAACCAGAGTGTTCGGTGTCCTGTTCTAACTGTTGCTTTCTCACCTGCATACAGGTTTCTCAGGAAGCAGGTCAGGTGGTCTGGTACTCCCATCTCTTTCAGCATTTTCCACAGTTTATTTTGATCCACACAGTCAAAGGCTTTGGCATAGTCAATAAAGCAGAAATAGATGATTTTCTGGAACACTCTTGCTTTTTTGATGAGTCAACAGATGTTGGCAATTTGATCTCTGGTTCCTCTGCCTTTTCTAAATCCAGCTTGAACATCTGGAAGTTCATGGTTCATATATTGCTGAAGCCTGGCCTGGACAATTTTGAGCATTACTTTGCTAGCCTGTGAGATGAGTGCAATTGTGCAGTAGTTTGGGCATTCTTTGGCATTGCCTTTGCTTAGGACTGGAATGAAAACTGACCTTTTCCAGTCCCTTGGCCACTGCTGAGTTTTCCAAATTTGCTGGCGTATTGGGTGCAGCACTTTCACAGCATCATCTTTCAGGACTTGAAATAGCTCAACTGGAATTCCATCACCTCCACTAGCTTTGTTTATAGTGATGCTTTCTAAGGCCCAGTTGACTTCACATTCCAGGATGTCTGGCTCTATGTGAGTGATCACACCATCATGATTATCTGGGTTGTGAAGATCTTTTTGGTAAAGTTCTTCTGTGTATTCTTGCCACCTCTTCTTAGTATCTTCTGCTTCTGTTAGGTTCATCACATTACTTTCCTTTATTGAGCCCATCTTTGCATGAAATGTTCCCTTGGTATCTCTAATTTTCTTGAAGAGATCTCTAGTCTTTCCCATTCTATTGTTTTCCTCTATTCCTTTGCACTGATTACTGAGGAAGGCTTTCCTCTCTCTCCTTGCTATTCTTTGGAACTCTGCATTCAGATGGGAATATCTTTCCTTTTCTCCTTTGATTTTTGGTTCCCTTCTTTTCACAGCTATTTGTAAGGGCTCTTCAGACAGCCATTTTGCTTTTTTGCATTTATTTTCCATGGGGATGATCTTAATCCCTGTCTCCTGTACAATGTCATGGACCTCTGTCCAAAGTTTATCAGGCACTCTGTCTATCAGATCTAGTCCCTTAAATCTATTTCTCACTTCCACTGTATAATTATAAGGGATTTGATTTAGGTCATACCTGAATTGTCCAGTACTTTTCCCTACTTTCTTCAATTTAAGTCTGAATTTGGCAATAAGGAGTTCATGATCTGAGCCACAGTCAGTTCCTGTTCTTGTTTTTGCTGACTGTATAGAGCTTCTCCATCTTTGGCTGCAAAGAATATAATTAATCTGATTCCAGTGTTGGCCATCTGGTGATGTCCACGTGTAGAATCTTCTATTTTGTTGTTGGAAGAGGGTGTTTGCTCTGACCAGTGCATTCTATTGGCAAAACTCAATTAGCCTTTGCCCTGTTTCAGTCTGTACTCCAAGACCTGTTACTGCAGGTGTTTCTTGACTTCCTACTTTTGCATACCTGTCCCCTATAATGAAAAGGACATCTGCCGGGAGCCATCAGGATGTCCCCTTGTTCGGATGACAAGGTCACGAGACTAAGAAAGAAATTGCAAAGCTGACTTTCTTTATCGGGGCATCCTGGGCAAGCCCCACCCTGGTATTTTTCTTGGAAGTTCTGTCCATGCTCAGAACATCGGCTCATCTCAGTAGGTCAGTCCCAGTCGGAAAGAATTTGTCCTGAGATAATCCCCCCAGACCTTATCGACCAGAGAATACAGGAAGGTGGATCACCTTCCCGGGGGCTAAGGAGGAATGAAAGGGACATTTAAATAGATTACTACTCCTCCTACTCATTACTGGGGAGTTTACCAAGAGTTCTCTGGGGGTCATGGCAAGGCCACCACCAGAAAGGCTCGTACTTGGGTCACCTTTCCACCTCCCACTCCCCTGACCACTCCACGGAGGAGGCTCGCTTCCTTAAAGAAATCAGGCTCGATTGAGACTTAGGAATGCTCATAATTGTGGCCAGCATAGTTGGAGATATTGATTGCTTTAGGATAATGTAGACATAGGAATTCATTATAGTAGTTATAAGGTTAATAGGGTTTTATTGCTAAAGCAGTGCTGCCCGTCTCTTTGTCCTCTTTCCTCTCCCTAAACTGTCTCTTAATCCTCTTCCTAAACTGTCTTAGTCCTCTTTCCTCTTTCTAAACTGTTTCTTTGTCCTCTTTCCTCTTTCCTCATAAGAACCAGAGTAGGTTACTAGAATAAACAGTCTCAAGCTTTAGCCCGTCCCTCTAGCTTCTACATAGTTGTACCTGATAAGAGAAATGTAACCTTTCTACTTGGATTGATGTACTTATCATGACTGAATGAAGTATACTGAAGATATTTAAATGGTAAACATACTATTGTTAAATCTAATTACATAAGAATCTGACTTCTGCAAGGGGAATGTTTCATGATAGTTTGGGGAATGAGCTCAATGATAAGGTTGCTATGGAAGGTAGAAAGTAAAAAATTGTATAGAATGATAGGTGATGTAATGATGTAATGGGGATGTCTTTTGGCTATAAAACTGTAAACCAACAACAATAAACTGAGAGACTTCTCCATCTCCTTTTGGAGAGACTTCTCCATCATCCCACAAACTAACAGCAATAAAGAGAGACTGCTTCATCATCCACACATCGACTCAGCTCAGTTCTTCCGCTGACTCCACTCGTCCCTCAAGACTCCCGGACCCCGCTGGGGCTGGACCCCAGCAGACATCTTTTTTGGGAGGCTAATTCTAGAAGGTCTGGTAGGTTTTCATAGAACTGTTCAACTTCAGCTTCTTCAGCATTACTAGTCAGAGCATAGACTTGGATTACTATGATTTTGAATGGTTTGCCTTTGAAATGAACAGAGATCATTCTGTCATTTTTGAGACTGCATCCAACTAGTGCATTTTGGACTCTTTTTTTGACTATGATGGCTATTCCATTCCTTCTAAGGGATTCTTGCCCACAATAGTATACATAATGGTCATCTGAATTAAATTCACCCATTCCAATCCATTTTAGTTCTCCGATTCTTAAAATGTTGATGTTCATGATGCCAAAGAATGTTTAAACTACCCCATAATTGCACTCCTCTCACACACCAGCAAAGTAACGCTCAAAAGTCTCCAAGCAAGGCTTCGACAGTATGGGAACCATGAAATTCCAGATGTTCAAGCTGGATTTAGAAAATGCAGAGGAACTGGAGATCAAATTGCCAACATCCCTTAGATCATCAAAAAAGCAAGGGACTTTCAGAAAAACTTCTATTTCTGCTTCATTAACTATGCCAAATCCTTTGACTGTGTGGATTACCACAAACTGTGGAAACTTCTTAAAGAGAAGGGAATACCAGACGACCTTATCTGCCTCCTGAGAAATTTGTATGTAGGTCAGGAAGCAACAGTTGGAACAGGACATGGAACAGACTGGTTCCAAATCAGGAAAGGAGTACGTCAAGGCTGTATACTGTCACCCTGCTTACTTAACTAATAGGCAGTGTACATTGTGAAATGTTGAGCTGGATGAAGCACAAGCTGGAATCAAGATTGCTGGGAGGAATATCAATAACCTCAGATATGCAGATGACACTACTCTTATTGCAGAAAGTGAAGAACTAAAGAGCTTTTTGATGAAAATGAAAGAGGAGAGTGAAAAAGTTGACTTACAACTCAACATTCAGAAAACTAAGATCATGGCATCTGGTCCCATCAGTATTTTTTGATGATTTGCTATCACTTCATGGCAAATAGATGTGGAAACAGTGTCAGACTTTATTTTCTTGGGCTCCAAAATCACTGCAGATGGTGACTGCAGCCATGAAATTAAAAGAGGCTTGCTTCTTGGAAGAAAAGTTATAAACAACTTAGCCAGCATACTAAAAAGCAGAGACATTGCTTTGCCAACAAATGTCCGTCTAGTCACAGCTATGGTTTTTCCAGTAGTCATGTGTGGATGTGAGAGTTGACTGTAAAGAAATCTGAGTGCCAAAGAACAGATGCTTTTGAACTGTGGTGTTGGGAAGACCTTGATAGTCCTTTAGACCATAAGCAGATCCAGCTAGTCCATCCTGAAAGAAATCAGTCCTGAATATTCATTGGAAGGACTGATGCTGAAGCTGAAACTTCCAGTACTTTGGCCACCTGATGCACAGAACCGACTCATATGAAAAGACCCTGATGCTGGGAAAGATTGAAGGCAGGGGGAGAAGGGGACAACTGAGGATGAGATGGTTGAATGGCATCACCAACTCAATGGATATGAGTTTGAGTAAGCTCCAGGAGTTGGTGTTGTATAGGGAAGCCTGCATGTTGCAGTCCATGGGGTTGCAAAGAGTTGGGCATGACTCAGAGACTGAACTGAACTGAACTTGCCTTTCTCTCACATATGTTTGTTTTCTACATCTGGACTCTATTTCTGCTCTATAAATAAGTTCATTTGTATCAATTATTTCTTATATTCCATATATTAGCATAAGCAATATTAATATTTGTCATTCTTTATCTGACTTACTCCACTCAGTATGACAGTCTCTACATCCATCCATGTTGCTGCAACTGGCATTATTTTATTCTTTTTATGGCTGAGTAATATTCCATGGTATATCTGTACCACATCTTTTTCATCCACTCTTCTGTCGTTTCCATGCCTTGGCTATTATTAATAGCAAACTTCAGCCACTTTTAAGGACTCACATGATTACAGTGGGCTCTTCAGATAATCCAGAATATCTCCATCTCAAATGTCTGACCCTTATCACATCTGCAAAATCTTCCTTTTAAAGTAATGTAGAATTTTCAGATTACTGGTGATTAGCACATGGACACATTTAGGGGCCGTTTTTTTTCCTACCACGTATATTTTATCATTCAGTGTTGATGCTTTTATTTTTCTGGGGGTGATTTTGTCTGTATTTCATCTAAATCTCTCTTTCTCCTCTTCCAATTCCATCAAGATTTTGATGGAATCTCTCAATACTGCTATACCCGCTTTCTAGAGCAGCTCTGTTGTATTTCAGAGTTTATTTTTCTCAGAGGTTACTTGAAGTTCATGATATTCTCTATCTTTTACTAGTGAAATCCTGAAATCATGAGTCGTGTATGGTTTTATTATATGTCTTGTTGAATTTTATGTTTTGGAAAGATTATGTATGAGAAATTCAGTTAGCTGCAATGTTGCAGGTTAAAGTATGAAGGGTATTTCTAAAGCTTCTTTTAGGAATATGACACTGTTACTACAAATGCATTTTGAAAATGAAGATATCACCTATTACCTCTGTTCACCAAAGAGGTCAGTAAAGAATAAAGTTCAGAAGCATTTTGAAAAATGGAAGGAATAAACTACTATCGTAGTCTGGCCATGAAAACTAGTAACTACAATGAGCTACAGATTAATAAACAAATGCTCCACTGGAAGACAGAGTTTCCTAATTAATTATGTTTGTCATTTAACACCTACTCCCTACAAGCTAGCTTTTATCTTCAGCTGCTACAATCAATACTGCTTTGTTGCTGGCAATTTTTCTCTAATAGCTAGTAAAATGGGAACATAAAGCTTTAAAATGTCTCAATGTCTATGTTTGAATGTCTCACTACCTGTGCTCAGCTCTTTTTATTTGTAAACATTGGTTGTTGTCTCTCAGATCACTTTACAGATGCTTTCTCCTTTCTGGAAAAAAAAAAAGTTTCCATTATTTTATTTCTTAAGACCAGAAAGGACAAGTGGGACCAGTTTCATTAACTAAATGGACACACTATACAAAAAATTGAAAGGAACTTTCAGCAAGTTCATTTTGTAATGTTTTATTAACTTATTTTTAAAAGAAATATGTTAAAATCAAATGACACAAAAGGATACACTGTGCAAAACGCCTCCATCTGATGTTAAACCCTTAGATCCTCAGTTCTTAAAAGCAACTCATTTTACTCTTTTCTTATTTATTATTTCAGACAAAGTTATTTCTACTACAAAGACAAATGGAAACATTGCCCTATACAATACATAAATGGGTGCAAATTATCCTGTCAAATCTTCATTTTTTTTACTTAACTATGAAGCTTGTGATCTTTTGTTATCATCTCATCAACGTATAAATCTGTCTCATATCTTTCACTTCTGCATGGTATCAGTCTGTATGAATAATGCATGATTTATCTAAATACCTCCTACTAATGAATTTACATAATTAAATTTTAATTCTCATTCTTATTTTTATGCACATTTACTTAGCACATTTATCTTCTGCTAGATAAGTGTTTTCATTTCAAAATAATAGTAAATAATTAGAGTGTAAAATAGAATCTTGGTTAGCAAATACATTATAAAACACAGGGGCAGTTTCCCACATGAAAAGAGCTTAGAAGTTAACACTCTCATCCTTACAAGAAGCTGAACAAACTGGAAATCACTGGACCCACCAGAGACAAGATCTGTCAACTTAAAGAAAAATGTATCACATGAGAAAAATGTTCCAGGCTTCCCTGGTATCTCAAATGGTAAAGAATCTGCCTGCAATGTGGGAGACCTGAGTTCAGTCCCCAGGTTGGGAAGACCCCCTGGAGAAGGGCATGGCAACCCACTACAGTATTCCTACCTGGAGAATCCCCATGGACAGAGAAGCCTGGTGGGCTACAGTCCATGGGGTTGCACAAAGTCAGACATGACTGAGCGACTAAGCACAGCACACACCACATGAGAGTTGTGAGTTTAAATTTTATTCAGGGTCTTACCGAGGACTATAGACCAGGAGGTAGCCATTTGGTAGCTCTGAGGAACTGATCCACAGAGGTAGGGGTGGTAGGGGAGGACCCAGAATACATATGAAGTTTTTGGCTTGAAAATATATGTAGTCAAGCATACACCTTGATAAGAGATTACTGCCAATACAAAAAAAATAGAAATCTCCAGTTATTTCCATATTAGTGCTCTTCTCCGTATGGGAAGATGAAAGAATCTGGAATCATTAAAATTCTTCTTGAAATATGCATAACTCTTTAGGGGATCATTTATCCAAAACACAGAATGCCTTGTCCTGTTTTTACCATCCTCAGTTCCCCTGAGTGTTCTGCTGGAAGTTTCCGTTTAACCCTTTGTATAACTGGATGGTGAGTGACAGTGTTTGTTCTGTTGGTTTTCTTTTTTTCAAAAGATCAAAGGGCAAACTAATACTGCAAAACAAATAGTAAATTTTAAAAGTCTGCAGAGATTACTGGGGTTACATTGAAACTACAAATCAATTTGGAGAGAACTGATACCCTAACAATATAATCTTCCAGTTCACAAATATGGTTTCTCTCTCCATATACTTATATCTTTTATGAATTTCTCTCAGCAGTATTTTGAAATTTTCATTACCAAGTCTTGTACAAATTTTATTGGATTTATCCATAACTAGACCATGATACTGGAGAAGGAAATGGCAGCCCACTCCAGTATTCTTGCCTAGAGAAACCTATGGATGGAGGAGCCTGGTGGGCTGCTGTCCATAGGGTCGCACAGAGTCGGACACAACTGAGGCAACTTAGCATGCATGCATGCATTGGAGAAGAAAATGGCAACCCGCTCCAATATTCTTGCCTGGAGAATCCCAGGGACAGAGGAGCCTGGTGGGCTGCCGTCTATGCCATCTATGGGGTCACCGGACACAACTGAAGTGACTTAACAGCAGCAGACCATGGTATGTATGCTACGAATAGTATTTTTAGGGCTTCCCAATGGCTCCAGTGGTAAAGAATTCACCTCCCAATGCAGGAGATACAAGAGACAAGGGTTTGATACCTGGGTCAGAAAGATCTTCTGGAGTAGGAAGTCACAACCCACTCCAGTATTCTTGCCTGAAGAGTTCCAAGGACAGAGGAGTCTGGCGGATTACAGTCCATGGTGTCACAAAGAGTCAGATATGACTGAGTCACTAAACATACACACATAGTATTTTTATTTTTATCTTCTAATAGTTTATATTATACACAGAATAAACTTTTCTGTATTGAGTTCTTTACTAATTCACGTCAGCATTCTAGTATCCACTTTTGTAGCTGCTTTAAAAATTTTATCATACATACTTACGGCATCTTCCTTTAGATCCTTGAACATATAGAGTGTATTAATGACAGTGTCATGATCTTGTTGCATCATCTCCATTAATTCTTGATTTGTTTCTCTTCACTTATTTTTCTCTTTATTTCAGGTCATATTTTCTTGTTTACATAACCAGCAAAAAATTTTACTGAATACTGAATGCTATGAACTTTATATTATTGACTGCTAGATTTTATTGTAGTCACCTATAAGGTAGGTAGATTATTTGCAGATTAGGTTTATCCTTTCAAGGTTTATTTTTCAACCTATTCAAAGTGGGTCTACTGAATTTCCTGAGGTTAATGTATCATCATTGTATGGTCTCTGCTCAATGCCCTATGTATTTAATGAGATCGTCCCACTTTAGATGGAAAAAAACTGAATGTTCTCTATTTCAATGCAAGGTCTGAAAGTTGTTCACCTTAAAGATTTCTAGTAATTGTTCTTTCTTCAGAAGTTGTTCTTATCTAACTCCTTGGGGTTTTATACTACACATGTGCAGAGTCCTCAGCCAAAGATGTATGAAAATAATTATTCATATTTTCAGAGTTCTTTCTACATATTTCTTCTTCATCTTGGGTCATTCCCTCAGAAACTCTAGCCATTTTATCCTCTTTGAACTATCTGTCATATATACTAAAGGAAATTGCTAGAGTCATTGAAGGTTGATTGCCCTGGCCAACAGTCCAGAAATATCTTCAAAAATAGTTTTTAAAGGAACATCCCTGGTGGTCCAGTGGTTCAGACTTCACCTTTCAAGGCAGGAGCTGCAGGTTCAATCCCTGGTTGGCCAACTAAGAAACCACATACATTGTGGCTAAAAAACCAAAACGTTAAGACAGAAGCAATACTGTCTCAAATTCAATAAAGTCTTTAAAAATGGTTCACATCAAAAAAACAGAAATCTTTTCCAAAAAAATTTTTTACATATTTTTTTTTCCTTTTGATGGTAGGGCTCATCCCATTTGTTTCTTTTCTCAAAAATTACAATCCTTTGCTGTTTGTTAAAGTGAAAGTATTAGTTGGTCAGTCTTGTCAAACTCTTTGCAACTTCGTGGACTACAGCCTGCCAGATTCCTCTGTCCATGGAATTCTCCAGGCAAGAGTGGGTAGCCATTCTCTTCTCCAGGGTATCTTCCCAACCCAAGGATAGAACCCATGTCTCCTGCATTAGTATAAGATATAAGTGAAAATCGCTCAGTCTTCTCTGACTCTTTGAGACCTCATGGACTATACAGTTCATGGAATTCTCCAGGCCAGAATACTGGAGTGGGTAGCCATTCCCTTCTTCAGGGGATCTTCCCAACCCAGGGATCGAACTCAGGTCTCCCGCATTGCAGATGGATTCTTTACCAGCTGAGCCACAAAGGAAGTCCTTCTCCTACATTACAGGTGGATTATTTACTGTCTGAGCCACCAGGGAATCCTGTTTGTGACCTATGTACAAAAACAATTGCTTTTGTAATAACTCCAACATACAGATGTTCACCATGGGAGATCATTTCTAGATCAGCTGTTCTTTCATGGTAGCTTTTACTGAATTCAGTGTACCTCCTGTTTTTTGCTAGATTTGTTTATGCCCATCATTAATTTTTTTTTATTGTGTTGGTTTTGCCATACAATGACATGAAACCACCATGGGTTTACATATGCTCCCCCTCCAGAACCCCTCCCCTCCTCCCTCCCGATTCCCTCCCCCTGGGACATCTCGGTGCACCAGCCCTGAGCATCAACCCTGGGCTGGCAATTGATTTCACATATGATAATTAATATGTTTCAATGCCATTCTCCCATATCATCCCACCCTTGCCCTCTTCCACAGAGTCCACGAGTCTGCTCTATACATCTGTGTTCCTTTTGCTGTCTCACATGCTGGGTTCTCATTACCATCTTTCTAAATTCCATATATATGCGTTAGTATACTGTGTTGTTGTTTTTCCTTCTGGCTTACTTCACTCTGGATAATAGGCTCCAGTTCTGTCCACCTGAGTAGAACTGATTCAAATAATTTTTTTTTAATGCTGAGTAATATTCCATTGTGTATATGTACCAGAGCTTTCTTATCCATTCATCAGTTGATGGGCATCTAGGTTGCTTCCATGTCCTGGCTATTGTAAACAATGCGGCGATGAACATTGGGGTACACGTGTCTCTTTCAATTCTGGTTTCCTCGGTGTGTATGCCCAGCAGTGGGATTGCTGGGTCATATGGCAGGTCTATTTGCAGTTTTTAAGGAATCTCCACGCTGTTTTCCATAGTGGCTGTACTAGTTTGCATTCCCACCAACAGTGTAAGAGGGTTCCCTTTTCTCCACATCCTCTCCAGCATTTATTGCTTGTAGACGTTTGGATGGCAGCCATTCTGACTGGTGTAAAGTGGTACCTCATTGTGGTTTTGATTTGCATTTTTCTGATAATGAGTGATGTTGAGCATCTTTTCATGTGTTTGTTAGCCATTTTTATGTCTTCTTTGGAGAAATGTCTGTTAAGTTCTTTGGCCCACTTTTTGATTGGGTCGTTTATTTTTCTAGAATGGAGGTGCAGGAGTTGCTTGTATATTTTTGAGATTAATTGTTTGTCTGTTGCTTCATTGGCTATTATTTTCTCCCATTCTGAAGGCTGTCTTTTCACCTTGCTTATAGTTTCCTTTGTTGTGCAGAAGCTTTTCATTTTAATTAGGTCCCATTTGTTTATTCGTGCTTTTATTTCTGATATTCTGGGAGGTGGGTCATAGAGGATCCCACTTTGGTTTATGTTGGAGAGTGTTTTGCCTATGTTATCCTCTAGGAGTTTTATAGTTTCTGGTCTTATGCTTAGATCTTTGATCCATTTTGAGTTTATTTTTGTGTATGGTGTTAGAAAGTGTTCTAGTTTCATTCTTTTACAAGTGGCTGTCCAGTTTTCCCAGCACCACTTGTTAAAGAGGTTGTCTTTTCTCCATTGTATATTCATGCCTCCTTTGTCAAAGATAAGGTGTCCATAGATGCGTGGATTTATCTCTGGGCTTTCTATTTTGTTCCATTGATCTATATTTCTGTCTTATTTCTACTTTTCTCAAAGTATTTAAGAATGATTAAAGACACGGAAATTATAATCATGGCAGATTTTTAAAAGGATACTTCCCCTGAGTGAATAATTTTTTAAACTTTTTATTTTGTAATGTGGTGTAGCCAATTAACAAACAATGTTGTGATAGTTTCAGGGTATAGCTAAAGGATTCAGCCATGTGTATACATGCATCCATTCTCCCCCAATCTTCTCTTTCATCCAGGCTGCCACAAAACATTGAGCAGAGTTCTCTGTGCTGTACAGTATGTCCTTGTTGGTTTTCCATTTTAAATATAGCATGGGGTACACATCCATCCAAAACTCCCTAACTATCCCTTCTTCTCAACCTTCCCTCAGACAACCATACAGTTCACTATGTAAATCTGTGATTCTGTTTCTATTTTGTAAGTAAATTCATTTGTAACATTTCCTTTTAGATTCCACAGGGAAAAAGCAAAATGTCATACGAAGTAAGTCAGACAGAGAAGGAGAAATGTAAACAATTTTTTAACTTAAATATTCATAGCCCGATACTTTGCACTGTGTTAATGTTTATTTTATCCGAGAATGTTAGAGTCTTGAGCATTACAGGTAATTTCCTTCTCCTCTCACACTCACACACCAGGCTTAATGTCTAGCCTTAGTGAGAATCTTTGCACTTTCTACTTTCTTTGTGATATGTCTTCACCTACATTCTGCCCCCATGCAGCCATGCAATCTAGTGATGGATTTTTAAGTATCTTGAGAACCGTTAGCATCTTCCACCTACTCAATGATTATAGGAAAACCATCCGTGAAGAATATTTATTCCAAAAACTATTTGGTTTCTCTTTAGATATGGGAATCTGAGCTGTTTTCCTTCCACATATCAGGAACTTGAGATACAATTTTGTAAAAACAAGGTCCTTACTTTTGTGAAATAATACTCTACTGAAAAAAAGAAGTCACTAATTATCCAACAAATATATGTATACTTGGAAGTAATTGCAATTTTTATAAGGAAAAGTGTACATGAGACATTATAATGGAACTCAGAACAGTTTCGGGAACTCAGGGAAATCTCAGTGAAGTAACTACTGATGTGAAATCTAATGCTTGAGTGGGAATTCCATATGTAGACAAAAGTAATTGTAGGAGGTGGGTGAGAGTGTAGTTCAGGTAAAGGGAATACATGTCCAGGGCCTAGGTTAGAAGGAGCATGACACACTTAATCAATATGAAGAAGGCCAATGTGGCTAAAACTGGACCATGAGATTATTCTGGTGAGATATGCAGGAACCCATCAGTTTATGTTAAAAGATATTAGTCCTTATCTTAAAATAACAAGGAAATTATTTCAGGATTTTAAGCAGAATAGAGATTTGATCAATCTAAGTTACAAAAAGATTGTTGAAACTGAAAAGACAGAAAAATGATGGGAAGAAACACATTACAATGTTACGTTAGTATCCTTGACATGAAACAACGAGAACATGAACTCGAGACTTGGCAGTGAAAAGAGAAAGCAGGAGATGGATTCAAACAATGTCAAAAGATCAAAACAAGAGAATGTGAGTTATTATTCCATGTGGGAATTGACAAAAGATCAGGGAAGAGAGAATGATGATTTCTAGGATTAATCAGTTGATGGCATCACCTACTAAGAAAGGAAAAGAGAAAAACAAAATCAAAAACAGTTATGGTGTTTGGGGAGAAGAACGACAAAGGCACTGAGGCCAGCTTGGATGTGCTGAGTTGAGGATGCCCTTGACCTGTCGAATTGTAGATGCTGGGCAGACAGTTGGGAATATGGAGCTAGAGCTCAGTGTCAAGGCCAACAGAAGGGTAATGTTACTGAGTACAAGCATGCTCTGTTCACAGCATGACAGGTTAACAAATTAGGAGTCGAAGTATTGAGATAAGGAATATAGCTCTATTAGGAAAGCTGGCAGACTAAAAAGATGGAAGATAGTGGCTCAAAATAACCATCCTATTGCTGTCTGAATGCCAGTTTCTTTTATAGAACAAAGATGGGGTAGGAGGTGAAGAAATAAAGTAAAAAAGCAAATATCTCCTTGAATGGGCAGCCTTGGGCAGGGAATGTATTAATTTTTTTTTCTGGCAGCCAGTCACAGGTCAGTATGTTTCCCTGAACAAGGGCACTTTGGTTAAACATTCAGGCAAAGGGGCAGAGTTCCCCAAGGCAGGTCATTAGGTAGAAACAGTAACCTTTTACGGAACAAAAGCAACAGGAAGCAAAGGTTAAAGTTAAAGAAACAGATGGAACATGTAGTTAGATTTTGTTCTTCCCTGTAAGAGTAATTGCAGATGAGTTTGCAGATGGACAAAAAAAAGTGTCTGGAGTTCACTGCAACGAGCCCCTCAGGTCCTCTTTTATGTAACTAGCTGTTGCTTCCATTGCTGAGAGTGCCATTGACTGAGAGCCCTTATCTGTCAAATACCTCAGGAGTATTTTATCTCCAAAAATCATGTCATATCTATTTCCAGGTTGGATGACAAATATACGAGAGATTATAAAGGCCAGAGCATGATGACCCAACCCAGAAACACTGAAGAACCATTTCAGCTTCAGAGTTCCCCATCTTGTTGACTGAGGTTGTGGTTGGATCTTTATCACAGCTCAACTCTTCCCTCAACCAAACCTGGAATTCTTCTCCCATCCATAGATGTGGATCCCAAGAATACTCCTTAACAAGTACACTACATGCAAATTCTGGAGAAACTAACCTTAGTCAGAGTGGCTATGGAAAGAGGTCTAGGACTGAGCCTTAATAAGTCTCAAATTTTAGGTTCACTTAAGGGAAGAAGAAACATAAATAAGACAGAGACAATATGATCGGATAAGTAAAGCAGAAGTAGGCAAGAGTGGATGTCACAGATGCAAAGAAGCTAAAGAATCAATTAAAATGTGAACTGAAAAACAATATTTAAATGGATGAGGGATGGAAAGACTTTTAATATCTGAGTTGCTAAGTTAATTCTAAGTTTTTCATGTTGCTGCTATTATGAAAATACCCTCTAACTCTACAGATCATCTCTAAAACTTGACCTGTCTACAAGAGGTATAATAGTGATGAAAGGAATGGTTAGGAAAAGAAGTGTGACCTCTCCTGGGTTTCTCTATGATGTCTGA
Source organism: Antilocapra americana (assembly GCA_007570785.1). NCBI lineage: Eukaryota > Metazoa > Chordata > Mammalia > Artiodactyla > Antilocapridae > Antilocapra > Antilocapra americana. The sequence goes on along the minus strand of ML661897.1, from coordinate 27,514,819 downwards.
GTAGTCAGACCATGCTTTGAGTCAATAATTAGTGGTCTATAGGAAAGTGTAGTCAAGTAACAGTTACTCCATGGAAACAACTCAGGTGTCATTGAGAGATAACCTCCTTTTTCCACACTATTAGAAATTTGACAAGTTGATTACATATTTATTCATCCATTAAACAAACATGGATTATAAATCAATGATGTCCTGTATGTAATGGATTATCAAAGGGAGCAAAAGCAGCCATGGTCCCTTTCCTCATATATTTTACAGTATGGTAAGGAAGCTAAAAGTAAATTTAATCATCATATAAACATAATGGCAACTTTTGGAGGTCCTGGGGAAATAAGACAATTGCCATTGTAAGAGTGATTAATAAGGAAAGATGATCTAATGTGAGATGAGATAAATTTTCCAGATAATTAAGAGTGTTGAAAGATGCTTAAGAGTTAAATGGGGTTAATAATATTCTATTACAGTGTCATTAACTGAAACATCATATGAAAAGCCTCTAGCCATGGCATATTTCCTTGATCCTGAGATGGCATGAATGAAAACACACATTTATTTAATACCAGCTTTGTGGGGGATTGGAGAAGGCAATGGCACCCCACTCCATTTTACTTGCCTGTAAAATCCCATGGATGGAGAAGCCTGGTAGGCTGCAGTCCATGGGATTGTTAAGAGTTGGACACGACTGAACGACTTCACTTTCACTTTTCACTTGCATGCATTGGAGAAGGAAATGGCAACCCACTCCAATGTTCTTGCCTGGAGGATCCCAGGGACGGGGGAGCCTGGTGGGCTGCTGTCTATGGGGTTTCACAGAGTCGAACATGACTGAAGCGACTTAGCAGCAGCAGAAGCAGTTGTGGAGGATAAAGAATCATGACCACACATATGTACACATTTAGTGTAAGGTGCTGCTTCACCTCTGAAATATTAAAAGGTTAACTCTCTGGGGATTGAGGCACAGTATTCTTTATATTTCAAGCCTATCATATCACCTGCCACATAGTAGAAAATCAACAAACATCTGTAAAATAAATTACTATCTACCCTTCATCTGTCTGTCTTTCTGCCTTCTTTTCTCTCAGGAGTTATTATCCCATTTCTCTTGTCAGGTCCACTGGTATTTAAAGGTGTATATATTTCTCCTTCATGGGATACTTTTGTTTCAAAAAATGCTATGAACAATACAATGATAACACTTAAGAAATGAATGCAGAATGATGAAATTTTAGGCATTTCTACCCACATGTTTTGAGGTGAGAGCCTTCCCAGCCACCTTTGAATCCAAGCATGTAAAAATAAACTGGTATTAAGCCATGATGACAGAAGTTTGAAAAAAAAACAAAAACAGTAATTCACTTAACACAGTAATAGTTCATGTTTTGATCAAGTCACTGTCCAGTGCAGAGGGACAGGGTTGTGCTCTGTTCTACACAGTCACTCAGATATCTGTTGTTATCTTTCATGCCTCTGCCCTCTTCTGAGTTTTTGTAGTCCTCTCTGTTCAAGAATAGGATTTAGAAGGACAGTGTGGAATTTATAGTGAAAATATCCAAGGGCCAGGTTGGGAAAAGATAAACATAAATTCTTCTCACATTGCATGAGCAGAACTTGATTACATGTTCACATGTAATTATACACATATAAGGACTGCCTTAGAACCAGAGTCTAATTTCTGTCTATAAAGAAGCAAACCTAACCAACCCATCTGACAATGGATTCTGAAACAGGGGACAGTCTCTAGGGTAGTCCATGATCCCCACGTCTTGGTTTCCCTTTTTTGTGGGAAGACTTGCATCTGGTCAATAAAATCTGGCACCAGTCATTCTCATGATCATTATATTAGATTCTGTCTTAGTAGACTCATTCTCTTTTTCTCTTTCTGACTTTGAAGAAGCAAGCAGCTATGTTACCAGAGAATGCGTGGAGGAGACCAAGTGACAACGAACCATATGGGGCCCCAGGGAACTAAAAGAAGCCTCTGATTGCGTGATTGCCAGCCAGCAAGAAATTGAAGCCCTGAGTCTTACTATTACAAAGAAATACATTCTGCAACAGCATGAGTGAACTTAGAAGTAGATGCCTCCCCAGTTGGGCCTTCAGATGAAAACACAGTCCGGCTGACACTTTGCATTGTAGCCTGGTGAGATGTTGAAGTAAGGGCCAAGTTCAGCCAAGCTTGGATTCCTAAACCACAGAAACTGTGACAGCACAAATGTGTGAGATTTAAGCATACAAACTATTAAGGTAGTTTGTTAAGTACAAATAGAAAATCAGTAAAGGAACCTCATTTGCTCCTCTGTCTGCATTGTGCAGCTACAACAGAGATAGGTAATCCGAATCCTTAAAACCTGACTGTTAAAATGGGCTTGGAAATGGGCAGCACACACATCTGCCTAAGTGTCAATTCGGTTTCCCAGAAAGGGGCCTCCCTGAATCTGCTAGGCTAACATTCCTCCACTACTAACAGCATTTTCTTCTTTTCATATTTACTAGATAAACCCTTAGCTTTCTTATCTGTGCCCTTACTGAAGTACCACCTTACATTACCTCCAAGCCATATTGGATAGTAAATTTATCATTCATCCCAAACTCCTCACAGGCAAATCATGAAAAAAGAAAATGGTAAAATGAACAGAAATAAGCACAACAATTCTTATGCAAATTCATAAGGAGAAGAACAGCATGAAGCCTATTGGCTGCCAGTCCTGTACACCCTGGGCTGCTGGGATGAGACACTCTTGGCTCCAATACCCTCTCACTGGCCAGAATATCGGGTCCTGGGAGAATAAAGAAATGCTCAGAAGCAGCCCAGGGTGGAGCTTTGAACTGCTGGACTCTTCAGCTGCCCGGAACAACTGACAGATGGAACACTTATGGAGCCAGGTGGTGAGGCTGAGCAGCAATCTAGCCTCCCGCCCATCAGCCCATCCTTCTGTAGCTCTGGGATGTCCCTCAGGAACCCAGGTGGCAGCAGGGAACTGAAAGAATGGGAAACACCTTAGCAATCGTTTCTAAGCAGCCCACAAAGCGCAACCAGCATTTAGGAACATAACCAACTGCCTCCTTTGCTTTGCAACACACACAGAAAAGATCAGGTCTTTCCCCATAATAGCGAGGGGGAGCTGCCCTGGACTATGGAAGAGGAACTGGCCATATGTTAGCTTCATCCTATAGGCCGGATTAAATTAACTCCCCACCGAGGCCCATAAAATCTCCATCCCATCTGAACAGAAAGAATTGAAACAGGTATCATGCATATCTCCATTCAAAGAAATGAAGAATATTGGTAGCTTTTCAACATCATCTAATCCACCTCTACAAACAACAAGTCCAGCCTTAATTTTTCTTCATGTTTGTGGTTTCTCTCTCACCAAAACATGAATCCAACCTTTTCTTCTATATGTTATACCTTATTCTTTCATTCTCCGTCATCTTCAGGTTTGCAAAAAGTAGAAATTCCCACACACACACCTGTCATTTGAAAATATATATTCCCCAAACAGAAAGGCAAAATGTAAAGAATGGAAACACATAACTTGAGAAAAAGTTCCTGCCAATGTACCAATGCAGATAAACTGGATATGTATAAAAAACTAAAAATATCTCCCTGTGGGGTGGGGCTGGGGAAAAATCACCTTCATCTGCAAATCAAATCAGCAAATGTTCATTGAGCACCCCTTAATTCATGACACGAAGCTTGGTGTTAAAGAAAATATGTGTTAAAATTAGAATTTCCAGGAGCTGAGGAAAAGAGATTAGAATGACACCATAGTACACATTGTAGAGAGCATTTACAATTTACAAACGTTTTTACATTTGTAATCTTGATTAATCCTTAGATAAAGTTCATTTCCTAAATGGATAAAGCTGTTTCTTATTAAAACTGGCAAGATAAAAGGGGGTGTCTCAGAGATGTGATCAGCTGAAGGTCACCCAGCAAATAATGTTTGAGTTGAATCTTAAACACAGTTATTCTGATTTCAATTTCAATGCCCTTTTCACTTTATCCATCTGTCTCTAAATGAAACAAACTCAAAGTGTCAAGGAAGTCCATGACTGGGAGAAACAACATAAAATCACATAAACTAGTTTGGTAGGGGATGTGGGCTTTAATCCCCACCCCCTGCCAGAAGTTTCTGTAGCCAGGGAAGCAGAAAGGGAACTGTGGACTGGGAAAATGTTGAGAGCAAAGGCTTAGAAGCATGAATAAGAAGCAACATATTCAGGGCCCTGTCAGTATTGACAGGGCTTCCCAGGTGGTGCTAGTGATAAAGAACCTGCCTGCCAATGCAAGAAACATAAGAGACGTGGGTTCAATCAGGAAGATCCCCTGGAGGCAGGCATGGCAACCCACTCCACTATTCTTGCCTGAAGAATCCCATGGACAGAGGAGCCTGGTGGGCGAAAGTCCATAAGGTCGCAAAGAGGTGGACAAGACTAAAGTGGCTCAGCATGCATGAACCCATGCACAGTATTTATAAGTTACTGAATGTCACTCTCATTTCACACTTATAATTATTTTTCATGCCTACAAAACAAGAAAACACCTTTTTCCAGGGGCTGATGAAGTATAGGTATGCCTCAGAGATACTGCAGATTCAGGTCCAGACCACTGCAATGAAGCAAATATTTCCTAAAGCAAGTCACATGAATTTTGGGGGGGTTCTCAATGCATGTAAAGCTATGTTTACACTATAATTTAATCAATAAAGTGTGCATAGTATTATGTTAAATATAGATACATAATTTAATTGTAATATAATTTATTGCCAAAAGGAATGAAATTCTGCCATTTGCAGAGAAGTGGATGGACCTAGGGACTGTCATACAGAGTGACATCAGAATTATGCATATATGTGAAATCTATAAAAATGGTATAGATGATTTTATTTGCAAAATCAAACATAGAGACACCAATGTAGAGAACAAATGAATGAATCCCAAGGGGCAAGGGAGGGTGGGATGAATTGGGAGATTGGGATTGATGCATATGTACTTTTGATACTATGAATAAAAGAGATAACTGATGAGAACCTATTACACAGCATAGAAAACTCCACTTAGCACTTTGTGGAGACCTAAATGGGAAGGAAGTCCATGAAAGGGGGATATATGTATACATATAGCTGATTCACTTTCCTGTACAGCAGAAACTAATACAACATTGTAAAACAACTATATTCCAAGAAAAATTTGGTTTAAAAAACAAAAAGAAACTTAAAAAAATCTCATTGCTAAAATTATAATCATCATCTGAACTCTGAGCAAGCTATAATTTTTTGGCAATGATAACATCAAAGGTCACTGATTACAGATCATCATCGCAAATATAATAATAAAGCAAAAGTTTGAAATATAGCTAGAGTTACCAATATGTGAAACAGAGACATGACATGAACAAATGTGATTGGAAAATGATAGTGACAAGACTTGCTCAATTCAAGGTTGCCACAAGCCTTCAGTTTGTGAAAAATGCAGTATCTGTGAAGGACTATAAAGCAATGTCTAATAAAACGTAGTATGCCCCTACTGGAATATTTTTCTCCTTTGAGGCAGGGGAGAAGGGTGTTGCAGGCACTTACGTAGAAGGCAGTACTTATGTATGTGGGCTTGCTCCAAACTATCTGAGTTCAGATCTCACTGTCATTACTAACTAGCTGTATAACTATATAACTAGTTGTAAAACATCTTCTGGTTTCCTAATCTATCAAATGGAGTCTCCAAGGGTACCTAATGCCAATGACTTTTGTGAGCATTAAATAAGTTATCTCCTCTAAAACATTCATCAAATAAGTGCTAAATAAACACTGGATTTGAATCCCTCTGAATATCCTATATTTCTCTGCAACAATTGCCCAACAATCCAATGTAGAACTCTCAAAGCAAGAAAGGTGGAGAACATGCCCCAAGGCCTGGTTCTGAGCAGTTAGGCTAGTAGATCTAACAACAGCACAGAGTGCTAAAACGCCCAGCTGCTACAAATCAGTTGCTTGAGAACCAAAATCAATTCTGAGCAAGCCGAGTCTTGTACATCTAATGAGAAAGTAAGGCTTTATAGCCCCAAAGCATGTGGAAGAGTCATATGTGTGTGTGTTTGTATATTCTTACAGCAGTCATAAAAATTAGCTGAAAACTCTTCAGCACCCAAAGTAGCTCTTAGCTCCTTATTTCACCTAAACATTTCCTATCTACTTTTAAAGATCTTGAATCAAAACATTCTACTTTTTTTGTATCTTGAACATTTCTAGTTTATACATATCTCAATGTTTATCTTTGGTTTCTGTTTTGTTTTGTTTTTTTTATTATGAGCAAATGTAGTCTTTGAGTTTCACAGATGTAAAATAGGTTCAACAGTATCATTTTCCTAGATTCCATATATATGTGTTAATATATGATATTTTTTCTTCTCTTTCTGACTTTCTTCACTCTGTACTACAGGCTCTAGGTTCATCCATATCACTACAAATGACTCATTTTCATTCCTTTTTATGGCTGACTCAGAATGCCCATCATCAAAAAAATCTATAAACAATAAATGCTGGAGAGGTTATGAAGAAAAGGGAACACTCTCACACTGTTGATGGGAATGTAAATTGGTACAGCCATAGAACAGAATAGTACGGTTTTTTTTTTTTTGTTTTGTTTGTTTTTTTTGTTTTGTTTTGTTTTTTTTATTTTATTTTTATTTTTTATTTATTTTTTTTTTTATTATTGTTTTTGCCATACATTGTCATGATATCACCGTGGGTTTACATATGCTTCCCCTCCGGGTCCCCCCTCCCTCCTCCCTCCCCCCCGGGAAATCTCGCTGCACCAGTCCCGAGCATCAATCCTGGGCTGGCGATTGATTAGACACATGACAATTAACATGCTTCAATGCCCTTCTCCCATCTCATCCCACCCTTACCCTCATCCACAAAGTCCCCAAGTCTATTCTATACATCTGCGTTCCTTTTGTTGTCTCCCATGTTGGGTTCTCATTACTGTCTTTCTAAATTCCATATATATGTGTTAATATACTGTATTGCTGTTTTTGCTTCTGGCTTACTTCACTCTGGATAATGGGCTCCAGTTTCGTCCATCTGAGTAGAATTGCTTCAAATGAATTTTTTTTTAATGCTGAGTAATATTCCATTGTGTATATATACCACAGCTTTCTTATCCATTCGTCAGTTGATGGGCATCTAGGTTGCTTCCATGTCCTGGCTATTGTAAACAATGCAGCGATGAACATTGGGGTGCACGTGGCTCTTTCAATTCTGGTTTCCTCGGTGTATATGCCCAGCAGTGGGATTGCCGGGTCATATGGCAGGTCTATTTGCAGCTTTTTAAGGAACCTCCACACTGTTTTCCATAGTGGCTGTACTAGTTTGCATTCCCACCAACAGTGTAAGAGGGTTCCCTTTTCTCCACATCCTCTCCAGCATTTATTGCTTGTAGACTTTTGGATGGCAGCCATTCTGACTGGTGTAAAGTGGTACCTCATTGTAGTTTTGATTTGCATTTCTCTGATAATGAGTGATGTTGAGCATCTTTTCATGTGTTTGTTAGCCATTTTTATATCTTC
>ML661897.1:27471987-27499276 GCA_007570785.1 Antilocapra americana | reverse complement strand
TATATATATATAAGAGTTTTAAAAATTTAAAAGATGTTCCTAGTACAGTTATAATGAAGGCTTTCTCTGGTGCTGGTGCATTCGGTGAAGGGAAGGGTCTGTAGATTTTCAGATGATTCCCTGGTCCGGCTTCTCCTTTTCACAGACTTATAGACTCCTTTCTATGCAGTTATCGCCACCTGCAGGGCTTTAATTTGCTTCTCCTGTCTGTTTCAAAGCTGTTCTGCTAGCGTCTTCTGTCTGCTGGTCTTTTAAGTGTCTATTCAGCGCTTTGGAGTTTGCCCTGCTCCTGGTGAGAGGGCTTCCCCCGCCCCCTCTGCTCAGGCTCTCTGTCATCCGCCCAGCACAGTTGGGGAGTGGGGCTTCTCCCCTCCCCCGGCCCAGCCGCTCTCTATGCAGTCTGTTCTACCGGCAGGGATTTAATTTTGGAGTTTGCCCTACTCCTGGTGAGAGGGCTTCCCCCGCCCCTTCTGCTCAGGCTCTCTGTCGTCCGCCCAGCAGTTGGGGAGTGGGGCTTCTCCTCTCCCCCGGCCCAGCCGCTCTGTTTTCTCAGCGTGCAGCTAAGCAGGCCTTCTTGGTTAGGCTTGTCCTTCTCACAGTCCTACAGTCTCTTTTCTATGCAGTCTGATCTACCGGCAGAGATTTAATTTTGGAGTTTGCCCTGCTCCTGGTGAGAGGGCTTCCCCGCCCCCTTCTGCTCAGGCTCTCTGTTGTCCGCCCAGCAGTTGGGGAGTGGGGCTTCTCCTCTCTCCCGGCCCGGCCGCTCTGTTTTCTCGGCGTGCAGCTGAGCACTCCTTCTAAGGTGTATACAGCACCGATCTGTCCAGAATCCCCAGAAGTCTTGGTTAGCCTCCCCGGGGCTGGGTTATGCCCACTGCTCTCAGGCGGGGGTTGGGCTGGTCCGCAGCCCTCAGCTGCCCAGCCTCTCTGTTGACTCCTCACCGCCCTTTGTTTTGTGCACTGGCCTGGTGGGGGGGAGCTTTTCCTGGAAGGTTAGGTCCCTCAGGCTGCTCCGTTCCCTGAGCCCGCGGCCCGCCCCTCCCTGAGCAGGAGCAGTCTGCTTCGGCTGTGCTGCTGCTCTCGGCTGTGCTTGTAGCCAGAGACGAACCTTGCAGGGCTTAGCTATTAATCTGCTTCTGCTCTCAGCTATATTGCTCTCCAAGATCCACCGCAGATCTGCCAGAGAGAATGCTCCCTGGTATTCAGAAACCTTTCTCCCCTCTTTTTTTTTTTTTCCTCTTTATTCCAGACTCCCCTTCCGGGACGGAACCCGTCCCCAGCTCTTTGTCTCTCCCTCTACTTTTTTTTCTTTTCTTTCTTTTGTCCTACCTCCTCACGTCGGCACTGGGTCGCCTCTCCAGATGCCCGATGTCCTCTGCCAGCATTCAGTTCCTGTTTTTTGGAGTTTGCTCGGCCTTTAAAAGTTCTTTTGGTATATTTATTGGGGAGAGAGTGTTCTCCCCGTCCTATTCCTCCGCCATCTTAGTTTCCTTCCAATAGTACGGTTTTGAGGTTCCTTATAAAGCTAAGCACAGAACTACCAAATCACCCAGCAATCCCTCTATTGGGCATATACCCTGGAAAACCATAACTCAAAAAGACACATGTACTCCCAATGTTCATTGCAGAACTATTTACAATAGCTACAGGACATGGAAGTAACCAAGATGTCCATCAACAGAGGAATCGATAGAGATGTGGTACATACTTTCAAAGAAAATACTTTTAAATTTAAAATAATGAATTCTGGAAGGAAGGGGAAGAAGAGAATAAAATAAGGGAAGAAGCAAAAGTGCCTTGAGGATACTTTGAAACTGCTTAGACACGGAAAGAAAGCTAGCTCCCTCTTGTCTCCAACCCTGTCCAGAGAAGATACTTAGCTGATTAAAGCAATAACTGGTTCACTTCCAAAAAACTGCATCATCATCTACTTATTAACTTTTATCCGATCTACGGATGGAGGTCTGCAAACATTTCACTTGTTCAAATACCTTATATCTTAGACACAGGCTTAAGCTGCAATGAATTTCACTATTCTGCTGACTATACCTGCGACCCTTCTGCCCTTCATCTGTCTTGCTCTTTTCTTCCCATTTGCAACTTTCGCTGATGTGATCAACTAAAGCATACAATATACCCTTGCGTGCGTGCTCAGTCACTCAGTCTGGCTGACTCTTTGCCACCTGCCAGGCTCCTCTGTCCATGGGATTTCCCAGGCAAGAATACTGGAGTGGGTTGCCATTTCCTACTCCACAATACAGAATTAAATTTTCGTTTTCTTTGGACTCAGAAACATCATTTGTTCTCCAAAAACTCTGGTGGCCTCTATTTCTAAACTTCTTAACCAGTGGTGCTGAGAAATTTCTTCATTTCTTCCTAATCGGCTTCACGGCTTCATCTTATAGCTGTCTCACCCAGAATGGTATCTGTGCATCTTTTTTTTTTTTTTTAACATGTTCCTATTTTCCTTGTAACTGTATATGTAAATCTAGTATATTTATATTTTCTACTTTGTGAGTTTCTTTAACTAGGCCAAAGGTTTTTTTAACTTTCCTATAAATGTCATCTAGTGCCTGAGATGGATTAGTCTGGAGGCACCCAAAGCCATTACTGGGCTGACCCAAGAGACCTGTGTCCTGGAGCTGGCAATGCATGGCCTCAATGAATTTGTAAATAATGAAATGATGAAAGCTATTTAGGACTGCAGTATATTTCATCCATTAATCTAAAAGTCTTTTTTAAAACCAATCCCCTGCTTTGGTCTCCTTGGAATAGAAAAGACATCTGGACCAATCCCAAGCCATTTATTAAAGACTTCAGAAAAAAATGTGGAGGAGGGAGGGGTTACCTTTTCCTTGGTGATATCCCTTGTTTCTCTTCTTCTGGTTCATTTTGGAAAATATTTTATTTATTTATTTGGCTGTGTCAGGTCTTAGTGGCAGCATACAGGATCTTTAGTTGCAGCAAGCAGGATCTTTTTACTGTGACAAGAGAACTCTTAGTTATGGCATGAAGGATCTAGTTCCCTGATCAGAAATTGAACCTGATCCCCCTGAGTTGGGAGAGCAGAGTCTTAGCTACTGAACCACCAGGAAAGTCCTTTCTGGTCCATTTTTACTACACTTTTTTTCTTGCATGATTTTCTATCTTTCCAGCTTTAGATGCCTCATGAACTGGGCTTTGCAAAAGTCCAATGTTTCCCTACTTATATTATAATGATGGGTTTAAAAACATGGGTTTTAGACTTAGGCACCCTGAGTGCATGGATTAGATGTGCTGCTAAGTTGCTTGGTGAACTCAGTCAGGTATTAATAATCACCTCTCTAAGCCTCAGTTTTCTCTTCTATAAAATGGGAATAATATCTACTTCTTCAGGTTGTATCAGAGATTTTGTACATACTGATACAAAAGTGGGGAAAACTCTATCAATGAAAGCTACTAATAAAGGGTACATACTTCTTGGGGAGTTTTTGAAACGATATTTTTTCTTCCCAATAACTGCCTTAACATCTCTAAAGATCATTGGAGAAGAAAGACAAAGGATGTGGAGTGCTGAATATCAGAGAGTTTCGCTGATCTGATAGGTGCCAGTTTGTGACAACTTACCCCTGCTGGACTGTCAGAGGTGGTCCTTTCCTGCAGCAGGTCAACCAGTCTGCATGGGAGGAGCCGGAGCCAGATGTGTGTGCACTGGTGGGTGGAAGCAGGCTGGTAAATTGAGGAGACAAATGGGTTTTTTTCCATGAGGCTGTGTCAATTTTAGGTTGTTACATTCACTCGAGCTGGTTTAGGGCAGAATGCTGGCGCCAAACATTTCGGAGGATGGGATGGTCACGTTATTTTTTTATTTTCTTTTTTTCCTTAATATGAAGCTACCCTTAAATGCATCACAATCTTAGCTTTTTTTGGTTTACTTTTGGTGTCTTTGGGATCCCAGAATTTTTTATTAAAATAAAGGTTTCAAGGACTTATGTGATGATCCAGTGGTTAAGACATCACCTTCCAAGGTAGAGTGTGCAGGTTCAATTCCTGGTAGGGGAGCTAAGATCCCACATGCCTCACAGCCAAAATATATATATATAAAACAGAAGCAATATTGTAACAAATTCAATAAAGACTTTAAAAATGGTCTGTATCCAAAAAAAATCTTAGCGTTCTCCCTCTCCAACATCTGTTTCACATGTTACTTACAACATCAGAACGTTTCTTTTAATCAGAAGGTACTGAAACCAACAGAGATCCCTGAAGGTGACCTCTACCTGATCTTGCACGCACTGAGCCCTGATAGCTGACACTAGGTGCCTATGGAGGATTGAGTCCATGCCTACACCTTCATGCAGGCTGCTCAGAATTGTGGCTATTTTCACTTAATCTTCAGCTGAATAGAAAGTATCTTGAGACAAGGTTCATATCTAATTTATTTCACCAGCATTCATAGTCTCTTCAAGATACTGTGCATACAGCAGGTACAGCAAGTGTTTGTGAATGAATTTTCATGACTCAGAACCCAAAGTAAGATATCAGCCCAACCAAACTTACTTGCTCATTACTTAAAGCCATATTGGCAACTTCTTTTTTCTTAGAGGAAATTGCAGAACTATGAAGTTGCCTTCATTTCCCCTACCGAATTCCTTTGCTTCTGCCAAGAGGGAAAAAAATTCCATTTAACCTCTTCAATAAACATTCTAATGCCCAGAGTAATGAACTGTGTTAATCTTGAGCTTCAGGGTCAGACAGGCTGGGTAACAAAGGGATCCCAGTGTGAACTTAGACTATTGACATAATCATCTAAACCTTGGCTTTCTCGTCTTGAAAATGAGAACACAATAATGCCTTCAGCATGAATTGATAGGAAGCATTCAACACACAAAACACACACACACATTAGGAACTCAGTACGAGTTTGCTTCCCTTTGTTTTTTTTTTTTTTAGATCCATCAAGTATGGGAAGAAATGTTCAAATTCTCTATTGAAAAGGTGACAGTGTTAGTTGCTCAGTCATGTCCGACTCTTTGCAACCTCACAGACCATAGTCCACCAGGCTCCTCTGTCCATGGGATTCTCTAGGCAAGAATACTGGAGTGGGTTGCCATGCCCTTCTCTGGGGATTTTACTGACCCAGGATTTGAACCTGGGTTTCCTGCTTTGCAGGTGGATTCTTTAACATCTGAGTCACCAGGGAAGACCCAAAATCTCTAGCAGTCAGACAAATCCAAAATAAAACAACCTTTCAAGCCCACCACATAATACTAAATATTGGCAAAGAGTGTTTAGACAGGAATCTTCTAGGTTGCAAAGGAGATGATAAACTGGAATAGCCATTTGGGAAAGTACTCTTTCAATCCTTATGAATTTGAGCCTTTACATTATTATCTGTACATATAATCAGACATCCCAGTTTGGGGAATATATCCTAGAGAAATTCTCATATAAATCCATAAAGAAACTAAAGTGAGAATAATTATTTCAGACTTGTTGATTATGCTAGGAAGTTGAAGATAATCCATGTAACCATGACAAAATAAAATGTGGTAGATGCCCTTAACATTCATGTAAGTGTTAAATGATATAAACGATGTATACACAGTGAATGTAGTTTTATTGCAAGGGAAAAAAATTCCAACAGATTCCCTTTAGGTAAACTGAAGACACATGAAAAACATTATATATTTTATGAGCACATGCCGATTCAGGACCATGTATCAAAGTCCTTGGAGCATGTGTCCATGGGGAGAAAATTAAATCAAGAATTTAATGATAAAGAAGAGAAAAATCTAAAGAGTGCCTTATACAGGCCAGTGATGATAGTATGCCATATACTGAAGGGAATGATTAATTCAACCTTCTGCACCTGAAGTCCAAAAAAATGTTTAAGCTTGTGTCTGCGTGTGTGAGTGTGCACATGTGCACACATACATGTGCTGAAAGACTCAAATACATTGCAAACTCTAAGACACAGCTATTAGCACAGTAATAACACAGTAGCACTTTCTCCCTCTTTCAGAAAGTCTGAGGCAACCTAAATGACTGATCGTTGAAGTGACCCTGAGTCTCTGTTCCTGTGCCCTAATTCCTGCTTTCATACTTTAAATCAGCCAATAAACAGTGACTCTGTGAAACTCTAGACATTGCACCCTCAAATCCTAACAAAGGTAGAGTCTTAGGTCCATTCTTCTGAAAACTAAAGTGATAACAGTATTACAGCACCCAAAGCAGACCAGGATGTGTGTTCTAAACCTAAACAGGCTTAAAATAATCTGCTAAAATAAAAGATATAACTATCAAGAACCAGGAAAATCACACACAACTTGGGGAAGAAAAGACAAAAACAAACACCAACACTAAGATAAATGACATGTTGAAATTAATTGGCAGGGATTATAAAGGATCCATCATAAAAATACTTCAACAAGAAATTACAGATTCTCATGAAACCAATGGAGAAAAAAAGAAAATCCCAAGAAAAAAGTCATAAAAAGAAACCAAAGTGAAATTGCAGACTTAAGAAATACTGTGATAATTTTTCTTAAACCTTCACTGGTTGTATTCAAAAGTAAGGTGGAAATGGCATACGAAAGAATCATGGAAACTGAGCACAAATCAGTAGAATTTACCCAGCTGGAAGAGTGGGGAAAAAAGTAAACCCCCCCCAAAAAAAGCAAAAAAACACAAAAAACAAAAACAGAGGCTTAGAAACCTGGGGGACAGTAAAAAAAAGATTTAAAATTTGTCATCAGAGTCCCAGAATGACGTAGGAAAAAACATGAAGTTGAAAAATATTCATGAAAATCATAGCCAAAAATTTCCCAAATTTGTGAAAAACCTAAACCTGCGAATTCAAGAAACTGAGGAAACACCAAACAGTATTCAGTGAAAGAAATCTATATCAAGACACATCATAATTAAACTTTTAAAAGCAGAAGACAAAGAAAACAGTAATGAAAGCCGCTAGAAATAAAGGACACATCCAGAGGAACCATGATTTGAATGGCAGTAAGTATCTCATCTGAAACAATCAAACCAACAGGATGGAGGACAATACTTTAAAAATGCTTACAAAAAGAAATGCTGCCTTTGAATTCTATACCCAGCAAAGATATTCTTTAGCAGTGAAGGGGAAATAAAGACATTCTCAAAGGGATGAAATCTAAGAGAATTTGTCATGAACAAACAAAAAGGAATTATCATAGGAAGTTCTCCAAACAGAAAGTAAGTATAACAGAAGAGATGTGGAAATCTGCTAAGGAAGAAAGATCAATAGAATGGGTCAAAATCAGCTCAGTAAAATAGGCTATCTTTCTGTTCATGAGTTTTTAAAACTACCTTTGATAGTTGAAGAAAATATATTATCCAATGCAGCACTCAGTATATGAAGAGAAAATAGAGGGTTGGTGAAAAACTCCATTTTGATTTGTCAATAAGATCTTACAGAAAAAGCCAAACAAGGTTTTGGCCAACCCAATACTAAAAATGCTATACTTTTAAAGTGGAGAAGATAAAGATGCCTAAATTAAAATAAGATTTCTACACTTCACTAGAAGTGGTAAGACTTCATTACCAGTAGATAGTGATAAGTTATATATGTATATTGTAATATCTAGAGCAATCACTAAGAAAATTATGCAAAGTGGTATATTCAAAATCATGACAAATAAAGTGGATTCTAAACAAAATCCAAGAAACCAAAAGGTGGGCAAGAAAAGGATATTAGAGAAATGAGAAACAGAAGGAACAAACAGAAAACAAAAAATAAAATGGCAGACTTAAGCCCTAACATATCATAACTTTAACTGTAAATGGCTTAAACATACCAGAGATTGTCGTGCATACTGAAGTCGTGTCAGTTGTGTCCAATTCAATTGCCAGAGTGAATTAAAAAAAAAATTACTGAAGTATTTGCTTGGCATAAAGAAATTCACTTTTAAAATATGACATAGTTGGTTGGAAGTAAAAATAAGGGAAAAGAAATAGCATGCAAGCATTAAAGAAATGCAGAAGAGGTTATCCTAATATTAGATAAAGTAGACCTCAGAGCAAAGAAAATTATTAGAGACAGAGGGTCATTACACGAAAATAAAAAAGTCAATTCATCTAGCAGTCCTCAATGTGTATACACCAAACAACAGAGCATCAAAAGCTATAAAGCAAAACCCAACAGAATTGAAAGAAAAAAAAAAAAAAACTGAGTAGTTTCCCAATGGATGAGTAAAGATCAAACCTTTGAAACTAACTGGGTCATGAAGATCTTTTTTGTACAGTTCTTCTGTGTATTCTTGGCACCTCTTCTTAATATCATCTACTTCTGTTAGGTCCCTACCATTTCTGTCCTTTATTAAGCCCATCTTTGCATGAAATGTTCCCTTTGTATCTCTAATTTTCTTGAAGAGATCTCCAGTCTTTCCCATTCCAGTGTTTTCCTCTATTGCTTTGCATTGATCACTGAGGAAGGCTTTCTTACCTCTCCTTGCTATTCTTTGGAACTCTGCATTCAAATGGGTATATCTTTCCTTTTCTCCTTTGCTTTTTGCTTCCCTTCTTTTCACAGCTATTTGTAACGCCTCCTCAGACAGCCATCTTGCTTTCTTGCATTTCTTTTTCTTGGGGATGGTCTTGATACCTGTCTCCTGTACAATGTCACGAACCTCTGTCCATAGTTTATCAGGCACTCTGTCTATCAGATCTAGTTCCTTAAATCTATTTCTCATTTCCACTGTATTGTCATAACGGATTTGATTTAGGTCATACCTGAATGGTCTAGTGGTTTTCTCCACTTTCTTAAGTTGCAGTATAAATCTGGCAATAAGAAGTTCATGATCTGAGCCACAGTCAGCTTCTGGTCTTGTTTTTCCTGACTCTATAGAGCTTCTCCGTCTTTGGCTGCAAAGAATGTAATCAATCTGATTTTGGTGTTGATCACGTGGTGATGTCCACGTGTAGAGTCTTCTCATCTGTTGCTGGAAGAGGGTGTTTGCTATGACCATTGCATTCTCTTGGCAGAACTCTGTTAGCCTTTGCCCTGCTTCATTCTGTACTCCAAGGCCAAATTTGCCTGTTACTCCAGGTGTTTCTTGACTTCCTATTTTTGAATTCCAGTTCCCTATAATGAAAAGCACATCTTTTTGGGGTGTTAGTTCTAAAAGGTCTTGTAGGTCTTCATAGAACTGTTCAACTTCAGCTTCTTCAATGTTACTGGTCAGGGCATAGATTTGGATTACCGTGATATTGAATGGTTTACCTTGGAAACAAACAGAGATAATTCTGTCATTTTTGAGAATGCATCCAAGTACTGCATTTCGGGCTCTTGTTAACTATGATGGCTACTCCATTTCTTCTAACAGATTCCTGCCCACAGTAGTAGATGTAATGGTCATCTGAGTTAAATTCACCCATTCCAGTCCATTGTAGTCCACTGATTCCTAGAATGTCACTGTTCACTCTTGTCATCTCCTGTTTGACCACTTCCAATTTGCCTTGATTCATGGACCTAACATTCCAAGTTCCTAAGCAACATTGCTCTTTACAGCATCAAACCTTGCTTCTATTATCACTCCCATCCATAACTGGATGTTGTTTTGCTTTGGCTCCATCCCTTCATTCTTTCTGGAGTTATTTCTCCACTGATCTCCAATAGCATATTTGGCACCTACTGACCTGGGGAGTTCATCTTTCAGTGTCCTATCTTTTTGCCTTTTCATACTGTTGATGGGGTTCTCAAGGCAAGAATACTGAAGTAGTGGTTTGCCATTCCCTTCTCCAGTGAACTACATTCTGTCAGACCTCTCCACCATGACCCATTCATCTTGGGTAGCCCCAAACAGCATGGCTTAGTTTCATTGAGTTAGACAAGGCTGTGGTCTGTGTGATCAGATTGGCCAGTTGTCTATGATTGTGTTTTCAGTCTGTCTGTCCTCTGATGCCCTCTCCCAGTGCCTACAGTCTTGGGTTTCTCTTATCTTGGATGTGGGGTATCTCTTCATGGCTACTCCAGCAAAGTGCCACCGCTGCTCCTTACCTTGGATGTGGGGGAGCTCCTCTCGGCCACTGCACCTGACTTTTGACATGGGGGAGCTCCTCTCGGCCACCGCCCCTGACCTTGGACATGGGGTAGCTCCTCTTGGCTGCACTTCTGCACCACCGATGCAGCCACTACACTTCCTTAATACATTTTCCTTAATATACTATATTTGTTTTTCTCTCTGATCTACTTCACACTGTATAATAGGCTCTAGGTTCATCCACCTCACTAGAACTGACTCAAATTCATTCTTTTTACGGCTGAGTAATATTCCATTGTATATTCTTTCTATTGATTTTTGACAAGTGCTTTTCTTGATTTATTGGTTGCAGTTTTTACCACTCATGATCAATACAAACTTCTATTTCTGGCTAAGATGTGATAACAGGGACCAGATTTCCCTGTCACTTGAAATACACACACACACACACCAAATTAGTTATTTTGGAGACATTATTTTGCCATTTTCTCAGTATGTATATATATATATATATCAAAACCTTTCAAAACACTGTATAAAAGACAAAGAAAGATAGGGACTTCTAGGAGATGGAGAACAGATGAGATGAGTCATATGGCTGTCCCAGTTTCCTGCTTCAAGAGTCCCAAAGGGCAGGGAGAAAGAATTCAGACAGAGACCTGCAGACTCCCTGAGTTGAGCAGAGAGAACTAAGAGTCTGGGAAAGCAAAGCAACCAGAGCTCTCAGGAGATAATACCCACAATAAGACTCTGTAGAGAGTGCCAAAGTTCTGTACACAGAGAGAACCCCAGAGATCTCTAGAGCATCTTGCTGGATTATTCATCACTCCAGTGTTTACAATTGAGGAAATTACCTAAGGTCAGGAGAAAAAACTTTGTGAAGGATTAGAAGAAACAGTACCCAGTAGCCATACAAGTCTGGGGATAGTCTCTACTCTCACTGGACAGACTGGAAAAACTTATCATTCATGGAGCCTTGCATATTGCATAGAGTACTCAGAATCATTTTGCTTCATTAGTGGGGAATGGTACTGCTCTGATCCCATCTTAAAAGCAAGACTCTTTAACAGGGAAGAAAAAAGTCTGATTCCATGTTGGATCTGTTTCTTTTACTCTAACCATCGTTTCTCATTGCTTTTTTTCACTGAAAGGCTACTTTCTATACATAATGGCCTGCCTTGGGGAACCTTGGCCTGAATGTAAACTAAAATGCCCCTGTTCAGTGAAACATCCTGACCCTATCCACCTGGGAATGGTCACAGGAAGGAAGACATTAACACACACCACTCCCCGCTTCCCTGCCTAGGATGGCCATTTCAGGAGATATTTGCAAGATTAATGTCCTTTTTACTTTACTTCCTTAACTTCCACCTGCTTGAGTTCTAAAAAGAAGTTGGCATCCAGACCCCAGTGAGATGGCTATTTGGGGACATTAGTCTGCCATCTTCTTGGAAGCCTGGCATTTCCAAACAAAATTGTATTCCTTGCCTCAACATCTCATCTTCAATTTATTGGTCTGTTGAGCAGAGCGAGCTTTGACTTAATAAGAATTCCAAAGGATTAAACTGTTTCCAAGTTTCTTAACTGCATGTTAAAATTAAGGTAAAGTATATTTAGAGCAATGCAAAAATGTTTGGCACTCAACAAAGGAAAATTCACAATGCATGCATCCGATCAAAGATCACCAGTCATGTGAAGCAATAGAAACATATGACCATTAATGAGCTGGCTAAGAATACCACCTCTCCTAACCTCACCACACATGCTGCTCCCATATAATCATGGCAACTGGCAATTGTATTTCAAACTAAGTAATTATACTGGTGCTTATGAGTTATGACTCCAAAGTTTTGGTTTTGTTTGATTTGGGGTGACTTCTTGGATTTTGGTTGTTTGATTTTTTTACCTTCTTCTATTTAGGCTAAAACAAGAAAACGAAGATCTCAATACATTCTCATGGTCAATAGTTTCTGTCAACTTGACCTCTACTTCAGCATTTTAAAAATACAGGCAAACACACATTTCTCCCCACCCCGCAATGGACTGAAGGTCAAAGTCTTGTTCTTGATAAGTACTAAGCAAAAGATCTCAGCTCTGAGAAGTGAAAATTATGATATACCTGAGCAGCATTTTTTGTATATGAAGAACCCATGTGGGTAAGCACAAATTGAACAAGCCAAATAGTTGAAATTTGCCTGTGATTATGCTTACCTTGCCCAGCTGTTGAGAATGGCAAAGTGAAAGTCAATGCTGACCTTGCGTTGTGAAGATGGATAGTGTCAATAATCAGATTATCCCCTGCACAAATTGTTTTTGCTGAAAACAGCTCTCCAAAATATGCATAAAGGAAATCCTAGGTCCTACATGAGCCCATGACTTAAAAATCCTCTGTGCCTACTTAATTTAATCTCTGATTGCAATTTGTCAGTTTTTCACTCTCACTATGACCTTGAGCAGGTCAAAAAACATTTTAGAGGCTTGTGTGAATAGATGCAAAGACAGAATTGAATCTATTTTCCATTAATCTCTCTCAGAGAGAATAAAATAAGATTGTGTGCATGGAGCTTTCTTTTGCCAGAAAGGCCTTTGATATGTAATGCATTACTGTTTTTGGAACCAACCCCAGCCTGTTGCCTTGTAAACAGGGGTGCTCAATCAATACACTTGGTTGACAGATTGGTTCAGCAAATGAAGATGTTCAAGTGAGAAATCAACAATAATAAATAGCCCCAATAAAACAGATTAAGCAGAACCTCCACTAAGTGTGCAGATGCAAATGCCTTATCCCTTCTGAGTCAAATAAGAGACACTGAAGGAACAAAGTAAGGTACCAAATGTCTAAAATCCAAGTAGTCCCAATAAAATATGTGAATCTACTGACATAGAGCAGCTTCCCTGCTGGTTCAGATGATAAAGAATCTGCCTGCAATGCAAGAAACCAAGGTTGGATCCCTGGGTCTGGAAGATCCTCTGGAGAAGGGAATGGCTATCCACTCCAGTTATTTTTGCCTGGAGAATCCCATGGACAGAGGAGCCTGGCAGGCTACAGTCCATGAGGTTGCAAAGAGTCAGACACTAATGAGTGATTAACACTTTCACTGCACTTTTTCAGTGACACAGAGCACCCAAAGAATCAGTGACACTAACAGGTGCTTATGAAATATCCATAATTTCATTTATTGGGAAGAATGTAAAACCTCATAAAAGATAAAATTCATACATAGAAAACCTCCATCAGCTGACTCTTCCAAACTCCTAGGAATTACTACCCACTTGATATATGGTGGTCTGTCCTAGTAGCTGTTTTTCCCAGAAAAATGATACAGAATCATACTGGTCTCAGAGTCCAGGAAATTTTTCCAACAAAACACAACCATCTTCTCTATAGATATGATTCTAATGAGCCATAGCTCATTAAACCCTGCATATTAAGGAAGCTAAAGATCTGATCATTTTAGAGGTGAAAATTTGACAGAGAAATTCATTACTAGGTTGTATTGTTAACACCACTTAAGTTAGAAAAAATATGATTTTGTCACACTTCAAAAAACTAATTTTGTCACACTGCAATATCATGCCAGTTGTTACTGTTGTTCAGTCACTAACACATGTCTGACTCTTTGTGACCCCATGGACTGCAGCACACCTTGCTTCCCTGTCCTTCACTATTTCCCAAAATTTGCTCAAACTCATGTCCATTGAGTTGGTGATGCCATCTAACCATCTCATCCTCTGCTGTCCTCTTCTCCTTTTGCTTTCAGTCTTTCCTAGTATCAGGGTCTTTTCTAATGAGTTGGCTCTTTGTATCAGGTGCCCAAAGTATTGGCGCTTTAGCATCAATCCTTCCAATAAATATTCAGGGTTGATTTCCCTTAGGATTCAGTGGTTTGATCTCCTTGTTGTCAAAGGGACTCTCAAAGAGTCTTCTCCAGCACCACAATTCAAAAGCATCAATTCTTTGGCACTCAGCCTTAGTTATGGTCCATCTGTCACATCTGTACATGACTACTAGAAAAACCACAGCTTTGAATATATGGACATTTGTCTGCAAAGTGATGTCTCTATTGTTCAATTGTTGTTTTGGTTTGTCATGGCTTTCCTTCCAAGGAGCAAGCAATTTTAAATTCACGGCTATAGTCACCACCTGCAGTCATGCCTATCTTGCACTATCTTAGGGATACTTGTACTCCCAAATCCCTGTCCTTTACCAGAGCACATCCTGTATATCCCTGCCACAATGTTCATAGCTGTCTATTGGCATTATTATTTTGGACCTTTTGGAAGAATGTGAATTAACATTCCAACAATCCAAATTACACAATCTAGGAGGAATTACATATTGAAAGCTAAAAAAAAAGTCATCAGAAATAATTTTATTTGATTAGCTTAGAACCATCCTTTTGAATGAAATTGGGTCATGTGTAGTGATGTGAATGGATCTAGAGTCTCATGGAATGAAGTAAGTCAGAAAGAGAAAAACAAATATCATATATGAACACATATATATATGGACTCTAGAAAAATGCTACAGATGAACCTATATGCAGGGCAGGAATAGGGATGCAGATGTAGAGAAAGGACACGTGAACACAGTGGATGAAGGAGAGGGAAGGATGAATTGAGAGAGTAGCACTGACGTATATACACTATCATGTGTATAATAGATAACTAGTGGGAAGCTGCTGTATAACAGAGGGAGTTCAGCTCAGGGCTCTGGCATGACCTAGAGGGTGAGATAGGGCAGGGGGATATGTGAGGCAGGGGATATGTGTTACATATAGCTGATTCACTTCATTATACAGCATAAACTAACACAACATTGTAAAGCAATTATACTCCAATAATACAATTTTTTAAGACAGTAAATAAATAAGAACCATCCTTTCACTTAACAGCTAGGACCTTGGAAATAATGAGAAGAACACCCTACAAAAGTTAGAAAGAAAAATCAGCCTTAAGTCTTTAAGCACCTTATGTAAAAAGAATGGATATTCTAAAAGGACATAGAGGGAAAGTAGACTAATAGAAGCAGACAAACAAATTCATTTTGCTCTGAATTTCTTCTCTAAGACTTAAATACATTTAATTTGTGGTACTATAAAAGAATTTAGAGAATGAGGAACCAGAGAGTCACAGACTGTCTCAACTAGAGTCAATTTTTGGAAACTATTCTGTATCATAATCTGAGATACATTAGATGAGACAGCTCCTTAGCTAGGAGAGAAGTGCCATTTGATTGCAAGTGCAGAATTCACCTGCAATGCAGGAGATGCAGGAGACTCAGTTTCTATTTCTGGGTCGGGAAGATCCCCTGGAGGAGGAAATGGCAACCCACTCCAGTATTCTTCTGGGATAATCCCATGGACAGAGAAGATACTTGGCAGGCTACAGTCCATGGGGTCTCAAAGAGTTGACAAGGAGCCTGGTGGACTGCAGTCCATGGGGGTCTCAAAGAGCTAGACACAGCTGAGCTACTGAGCATGTATACATGCACACGTAGGCTGCCAAAACCTCACACGCATGCTCAGGCTATCCTCCAAGCCACCAGAGGCAATGACTACAGATATCTGGAGGACTCATGGAAGGAGGAACAGATGCTCCTTGTCAAAAACTATTAAAATTCTCCAAGAGGCAGGTAGGACCAGAGGCTGACCTTGTAGAATAGGACATAAAGAATGGAGTGATGCCATCCAAGTGGGAAGAAAGCCCTCAGGCAGACTCACTTTGATAAATGATTTCAACTGTGATTCCAAAACAACAGGAATGCATTAAGTGGGTGCTGGCAGCATCAAGGAACAAGCAACACTGCACTTGCATTAATCAGTCCAGTCCCAGTCCCACTGCAGACATGATTCATAAGATTGTGTGCAGCATTATAAAAAGCAGCCTGATACAGTGAAAGAGGTACTCCACTAGGAGTCAGGAATACCAGGAAATACCTGTGAACATTACTGAACATCTGCAATTTGCCAGACCCTGTGCTAAGCACATTAAGAGCAGTAGCTGTTCAAGCCTCCAAGTGCCTTCTGTGATAAAGAGTGATGTGTTGGAACCAGCTTGTACCAGTTGGTGAGGGCATCTCTTTGCTGTTTGCACCTTTTCCCTAGTCGATGTTCAGTGACATCACATAGTACCTTGAAATTAACCATGGTGGGACTGCCTACTTAAGAGCAATCAGCAAATACAATAATTCAGTTTTTTGGGGTTTTGTTTTTCTTCCAGAGAACTGGGTGTTAAACATTTACCAGCATATGACTGGTGACTGTTACTCCTTCTTTATGAATAAGGACACAGTCCCTGAGACATACAAAAACTCCCCACAAACCATACAACTGGGTAGTGTTGGAACTGAAGCTCAATCTCAAGTCAGTTTGGTTCCAAACCCAATGCTTATAAACCCTGTGTGCTCAGAAGATAACTGGGCCAGTGCCAAGTATGTTGATTTGATGTCACCAAACTTCCTTGAACTCTAGCCTCCTGATCACTTTTGTTGTTCAGTTGCTCAGTCATGTCTGACATTTTACGACCCCACGGACTGAAGCAAACTAGACTGCCCTGTCCTTCACTGTTTCCCGGAATTAGCTCAAACTCATGTCCATTGACTCAGTGATGCCATTCAACCATTTCATCCTCTGTTGCCCCTTCTCCTCCTGCTCTCAATCTTTCCAAGAATCAGGGTCTTTTTCAATAAGTCAGTTCTTAGCATCAGGTGGCCAGAGTATTGAAGCTTCAGTTTCAGCATCAGACTTCCAGTGAATACTCAGGGTTGATTTCCTTTGGGATTGACAGGTTTGATTTCCTTGTAGTCCAAAGGATGACACCACCACATTTCCAGCACCACATTTTGAAGGCATCAATTCTTTGGTGCTCAGCTATTTTTATTATCCAGCACTCACTTCTATACATGACTACTGGAAAAACCATAGCTTTGACTATATGGACCTTTGTCAGCAAATGGATATCTCTGCTTTTTAGCAAACTGTCTAGGTTTGCCATAGCTTTCCTTCCAAAGAGCAAGTGTCTTTTAATTTCATGTCTGCAATCACTATCCATAGTTATTTTGGAGCCCAAGAAAGTGAAGTCTCTCACTGTTTCCTTTTTTTCCCCTGCTCACTAAATTGGGGGATTTATATGAAAAAAAAAATCAGTAATTCTTAAAAATTTTATTGGATTATAGTTGATTGGCAATATTCTGTTAGTTTCAGGTATACAGCAAAGTGATTCAGTTATACATACATTCATTCTTGTTCAGGTTTTTTCCTCATATAGTTTATCACAGAATATTGAGTAGAATTTCCTGTGCTATATGATAAAAAGGTCCTTGTAGATCATCTACCTTATACATAGTAATGTGCGTATGTTAATCACAAGTTCCTGATTTATCACTCTCTCCCAAAGGCCAGTGGTTTTATCCAATTCCTCTAGTCTACTTGTGTGGTTGTCAAACAAATGAATTCGCACCACATTATTTAAAACCTTTCTAGAGGAAAAGAGATTAAATCTTTTGATTTCATTTAAAATTTCTGCAGTATATTTATTCTCCAATGATATCTACCCACTAAAAGTCATCCTTTAGATAAAATAGTCCATGGCTAGATATTATTTCCTGGCTAAGGGTACCACATGTGGCATTCAAAGGCTTTAATTATGCTGTAACAGAAAGCTTGGGCTTCCCTGGTGTCTCAGTGATAAACAATCTGCCTGCCAAAGCAGGAGATGCGAGAGACTCAAGTTTGATCCTTGCCATTGGGAAGATCCTCTGGAGAAGGAAATGGCAACCCACTCTAGTATTCTAGTCTGGAGCATTTCATGGACAGAGGAACCTGGCGGGCTACATTCCAAGGGTTCACAGAGTCTGACACACTCAGTGACTGAACACACATGCAAGATACAGTGATTACCTGAAACTTAATAGAATAAGTAAAAGAAGAAGTAAAACTCTCACTGTTTGCAGATGACATGATCCTCTACATAGAAAACCCTAAAGACTCTACCAGAAAATTACTAGAGCTAATCAGTGAATATAGTAAAGTTTCAGGATATAAAATCAACACACAGAAATCCCTTGCATTCCTATACACTAACAATGAGAAAACAAAAAGAGAAATTAAGGAAACAATTCCATTCACCATCGAAACAAAAAGAATAAAATACAGAGGAGTATATCTACCTAAAGAAACAAAAGACTTATACATAGAAAACTATAAAACACTGATTAAAGAAATCAAAGAGGACACAAATAGATGGAGAAATATACCGTGTTCATAGATTGGAAGAATCAATATAGTGACAATGAGTACACTACCCAGTGCAATCTATAGATTCAATGCAATTCCTATCAAGCTACCAGAGGTCTTTTTCAGAGAATTAGAACAAATAATTTCACAATTTGTATGGAAATACAAAAAACCTCGTATAGCCAAAGCAATCTTGAGAAAGAAGAATGGAACTGGAGGAATCAACCTACCTGACTTTAGGCTATACTACAAATCCACAGTCATTAAGACAGTATGGTACTGGCACAAAGACAGAAATATAGATCAATGGAACAAAATAGAAAGCCCAGAGATAAATCCACTCACCTATGGACACCTTATCTTTGACAAAGGAGGCAAGAATATACAATGGAGAAAAGACAACCTCTTTAACAAGTGGTGCTGGGAAAACTGGACTGCCACTTGTAAAAGAATGAAACTAGAACACTTTCTAACACCATACATAAAAATAAACTCAAAATGGACCAAAGATCTAAACATAATACCAGAAACTATAAAACTCCTAGAGGAAAACATAGGCAAAACACTCTCCAACATAAACTAAAGCAGGATCCTCTATGACCCACCTCCCAGAATATTGGAAGTAAAAGCACAAATAAACAAATGGGACCTAGTTAAAATGAAAAGCTTCTGCACAACAAAGGAAACTAAAAGCAAGGTGAAAAGACAGCCTTTGAAATGGGAGAAAATAATAGCCAATGAAGCAACAGACAAACAGTCAATCTCAAAACTATACAAGCAACCCCTGCAGCTCCATTCCAGAAAAATAAACAACCCAATCAAAAAGTGGGCCAAAGAACTTAACAGACATTTCTCCAAAGAAGACATAAAAATGGCTAACAAACACATGAAAAGATGCTCAACATCACTCATTATCAGAGGAATGCAAATCAAAACCACAATGAGGTACCCACTTTACACCAGTCAGAATGGCTGCCATCCAAAAGTCTACAAGCAACAAATGCTGGAGAGGATGTGGAGAAAAGGGAACCCTCTTACACTGTTGGTGGGAATGCAAACTAGTACAGCCACTATGGAAAACAGTGTGGAGATTCCTTAAAAACTGCAAATAGAACTGCCATATGACCTAGCAATCCCACTGCTGGGCATACACACCGAGGAAACCAGAATTGAAAGAGACACATATACCCCAATGTTCATCACTGCATTGTTTACAATAGCCAGGACATGGAAGCAACCTAGATGTCCATCAACAGACGAATGGATAAGAAAGCTGTGGTACATATACACAATGGAATATTATTCAGCCATTGAAAAGAATTCATCTGAATCAGTTCTACTGAGGTGGATGAAACTGGAGCCTATTATCCAGAGTGAAGTAAGCCAGAAGGAAAAACAACAATACAGTATATTAACGCATATATATGGAATTTAGAAAGATGGTAACGAGAACCCTGTATGCAAGACAGCAAAAGAAACGCAGATGTATAGAACAGTCTTTTGGACTCTATGGGAGAGGGCAAGGGTGGGATGATATGGGAGAATGGCATTGAAACATGTTAATCATCATATGTGAAATCTATCGCCAGCCCAGGTTTGATGCTCAGGGCTGGTGCACCAGGATGACCCAGAGAGAGGGAATCAGGAGGGAGGTGGGAGGGGGATTCTGGAAGGGGAATATATGTATACCCATGGCAGATTCATGTCAATGTATGGCAAAACCAAATGATAATGTAAAGAAAATTAAAATAAATAAATAAATAAAATAATTTAAAAAAAGTAACTTCATACTGAAAGGAAGTATTGTGTTATGGATATGAAATAGAATTCCAAAATCAGACAATCTCAAATTTAAATCCAGGGTCTGCTCTTATTACCTACGTGACCTTGAATAAGTTACCTAATGTTTATGAACCTTTAGTTTTTTACCTGTAAAGTGGATAATAATTTAGAGAATGTTAAGAGAAGTGGGGCTTCCTAGATGGGCTCAGTGGTAAAGAATCGGCCTGCAAATGCAGGAGATGTAAGAGAACTGGGTATGATCTCTGTGTTGGGAAGATCCCCTGGAGTAGGAAATGGCAATCCATTAAAGTATTCTTGTCTCAAAATCCCATAGACAGAGGAGACTTGCAGGCTACAGACCATGAGGTCACAGAAAGTCAACATGACTGAGCACACACACATGTACTCATGCAAGAGAACTGAAAACCTACTGTAGATCAAGAACTGAGTACTAGGTTTAGCTTATTTAATGCACTCAATAAATGCTTGCTCTTCTACTACTGTATACTAAATTTCTGAAACATTTTCTTTTCTGTGTTGTTAGTTTTACTAAGACAATTGAAACTGTACAATTTTGCTATTATGAAAGAAACATCTATTCCCCATACTGAGAACAAAGGTTTGCTTAGAAGACAACAGACAAAAGGAAGGATAGGAAGAAATGTCCCCTTTGTCTTGTAGCTCAAGAGCTGTTTTTTCTTTTTTTTTCTTTTTGTAAGAAATTTAAAAAAAAATTTTTTTTGTTTTTACTGTTAAAGCATGAAGAAGTCAAATTTCTCCTGCAAGATCCATAAGCGAATAATTGGAACTCCTGATACAGAAAAGATTTGTCTTACTCAAAAACCTAGAGACAAATGAAAGTACTTAACAGAAAGATAATTAATGGGGATCATTGAGTTGGCCAGAAAATTTTTGAAAGAAAGATTAGGACTCTTACTTTTAACTACTAAGAATGAAAAAGAGAAATTAAAAAAAAAGTATACCCTGACTGACCTTAAGTAATTGAAAGGACCTTCTGCTTAATTTCTTTTTGTCACTTACTCCCAAGGGCGTCTACTTCCAAGCTTTCAGGGCAAGGGCAATTTTCCACTAGAATCCATCTACCAAAAAATTGCTTTGTGGCTGGAATGTGTCTTGCCTGTCACAGCATGGAGGCTAGTTTTCACGCCAGGGCTCAGCAAAGATCTGAAAGGACAAATGTGTTTGTGAGAGGTAATATCCCAGGTTATCAAGCTGGAAGTTCTTTCTTCTACTGAACTTTTGCAGATCATGAGAATAAAAGTCAGCCAATGACTCAAAATAAACTCTTCAAAGCATTCTTTTTCTCCTGACTGTCCCTGTTGGGGAGTTTTATCCCTCTGCAACCTGACCTTCTCGTTCAAAGCTTCTGATCAATTCCCCAGCTAAGCATTGTCTCTACAGAGTTGAGATCACTGTTGAAATTTCAAATGTTGACATTTTTGAACACCTGGGTGAGAAGCTCCTGGTGAGATAATATAGAGAAATAACAGAGTAGACTCATCAGTGTACTGCAAACCTTTGGCATTCTGGAGACTGACTGACAATGATTCAAAGAGATTAACAGCTTAATGGGCTTCCCTGATTGGCTGGTAAAGAACACGCCTGCCAATGCAGGAGCTGCAGTTTCAATCCCTGGGTCAGGAAGATCCCCTGGAGGGGAAAATGGAAATCCGCTCCAGTATTCTTGCCTAGAAAATCCCAAGACAGGGGAGACTGGCAGGCTACAGTCCATGGGGTCAGAAAAGAGTTAGACATGACTTAATGACTAAATAACAACAGCTTAATACTTTTGGCCAAGGTTCCTAATGTCAACCCCATATACTCCTTTCATTGTGACATGCCCAGTCATCAAAAATGTTATATTCTTCTGCCTTCATAACGAGATATATGCAATCCTGAGTTGTGGCTGAGATTTCTCCTTTTCAAGATAGAAAATCTTCAAGGACTGATTAAATGTTTTTTGGAGTTTCTCTAATGCTTATGTCACCAGACTTCTGAAGGAGACAAGATACACTTGTCTACTTCAGGGAGGAAAAAACAGGGCAGGCCCCTAGAAATCCCAGTGGCGTGAGAATCAAAGCAGCCTCTTTATAGAAACACTGATAAGAAATTCAAGTCAGATAAACACAAGGGTCAGAGGCAATTCTCTCCTGGCCACATAGCACATGGAGCGCTTTATTTCAGAGGAAAGCAGAGGATGTCCTCGTAGACAAGATAAGAAATTGGGAAAACTGACCATGCATTTCCATCCTAAAGCGAAAAACAGCACACGTACAAATAACCAAGAGGGTAAGGAAAAGGAAAAATCATGTAAGCAGAAGTGGGAGATTGGGATCAACATGCACACACTACCAAGTGTAAAACAGCTAGTTAGATCACCCCTACCATCTTTCTAGATTCCATATACATGCATTAATATACAATAATTTTCTTTCTCTTTCCAACTTACTTTGCAGGGAACAAAGGAGGCGCAGACATAAAGAATAGACTTTTGGACTCAGTGGGAGGAGAGAGTGGGATGATTTGAGAGAATAGCATTGAAACACACACATTACCATATGTAAAACAGATAGCCAGTGGGAGTTTTTATGACTCAAGATGTCCAAAGCTGGTGTTCTGTGACAACCTGGAGGGATAGGGTGGGGAGAGAGGTGGAAGAGGAGTTCAGGGAGAGTGGGGACACATGTATGCCTGTGGCCAATTCATGTTGATGTATGGCAAAATCCATCACAATATTGTAAAGTACTCCAATTTAAAATTTTAAAGTATATTCTAAGAAAATAACATTTCTAATCTTCCTTCTCCAAATCCTGTTCCTAGCATTCCTAATCAATATCTCCATCAACTTTAGTAAATAAAGCCTTAAGATCAAGGAAAAAGAAAAAAGAAAAAGCTGGTGGGAAGCTGCTGTATAGCACAGGGAACTCAGCTTAGTGTTCTGTGATGACCTCTAGAGGGGTAGAATTGGGGACTGGGAGGTAGGTCTAAGGAGAGAATATATGTACACATATAGATGATTAAATTCATTGTACACCAGAAACTAACATGACATTGTAAAGCAACTATATCCCAATTAAAGAAAAAAGAAAACTCAAAGAGCAAGATAGATCAATCAAACAGAATGTACACATCCAACTATTGAGGCAGGAGCCATTCTCACCAGGTAAGATAAGCTCATTTATGGTGAAACAAAGGAAGATATGAAAGCAACCTAAGAATCTGTCAGCAGATGAATGGATAAAGAAAATGTGTGTAGATACACACACACACACACACACACACACACACACACACACACACACACACACACATGCATTGGATAAACAATAAAATTTTTAAAAATTAAAACATTTTCAAAAGATAGGACAGGGCTTCCAAGGTGGCTCAGCAATAAAGACTGCCTGCTCATGCAGGAGACACAAGAGATGCTGGTTCAATCCTTGGGTTGGGAAAATTCTCTGGAGGAAGACATGGCAACCCAATCCAATATTCTTACCAGGAAAATCCCATGCACAGAGGAGCCTAGCAGGCTACAGTCCTGAGAGTGACTGGCAAACCACTTCAGTATTCTTGCCTTGAGGACCCCGTGAACAGTATAAAAAGGCTACAGTACATAGGGTTACAAGGAGTTGGATGCAACTGAAGTCACAAAGCATGCATGTAAGGATGGACAAAGGAGCTCTGAGGCAGAATTCAGCCCCCAGAAAAGATGGGTAAACAGAAAATGAGACGGTCATGGCTGTTAGTCAGTTCTCAGACATTAAAAATGAGGCTTCGTTTTCCAATGGGAACCATCCAAGGCACCAGACTGTCAAGAACTCTCCAAGAAAATTACTCCAAAAATAGTGGATGAGTGTATAATTATAACTGATTCCCTTTGCACACCTGAAACAAACACAACATTAAAAGCCAGCTATACTTTAATAAAAATCAAAAGAAAACTTTTCCACATGTAGTGAAGATTATTGGGGTGGCCAAAAAGTTCATTCAGGTTTTTCCATCCAATTTTGCGGAAATGGACGTTTTTGGCGAGTCCAATAGATTCAGCCAGTTAAGTTTCAGTTTTCTTATGGACACCAAATAAAAATTTTTTCATCAGGTTTGTTACACTAGGAAGGGTGGAAATCACTGCTGGAAGAATGAAGGAAATGGGGCTAATTAGACTACTTCTAAATAATATTTGTTGCGGAGTACTTTCTAATTTTACCATGAAGTTTGTTTCTCATGGAGCTTGGTCCTGAGTGGGCTGGATTTGGTGGTACTAGAATGCCTTGTATTAATCCATCTCTCTGCCCTCCTCTTTGCCCTGGAACCCATCACTACCGTGTCATGTGATAGATTGCCTTTTGTCATTTTTCACAATTTAGCTGAAGATTGCCAGGTAAGATGACAACTGGAGTATTGTTTAAACCAAAGATACACTATCTACCTCTCAAAATTATTGCAAAGATTGAATGTAATCAATCATGCACAGTTGATGGCTACGGTGTCTTTATGTACTCAATATATAGTAGTTGTAATCATAATCATCATTATTATGAAACATAAGCATCTTTCTCCCTATTAGCTGATAACTAAGATACCCAAAGGAAATATAAAAATATAGGGAACCCAACATCAGTAATGAAAAAAATAAACAAAAATGGAATTCTGTAGGGGCTTCCTAGTCAGCACAGTAGTAAAAAATCTGCCTGCCAATGCAGATGTTAAGAGCCATGGGTTTGATCTCTGAGTTGGGAAGATCTCCTTGAGGAGGAAATGGCATCCCACTACAGTCTTCTTGCCTGAAAATTTCCAAGGACAGAGAAGCCTGGAGGGCTACAGTCCATGGGATCACAAAGAGTCAGACATGACTGGGCACATAGCACACACAAACATAATCCAACAGACAGATATTTCTGTTAGTGGCATTTCAAACAACTAATTCACAAAATCCTTTATCCAGAAATTGGTACATTGCCTTAAGTAGTAAATAGAAAAGATATTTGCAAACTGTCATGAACGCCCACTTGTCTAAAAGAAAACATCTAAAGTTAAATGAAGGCTGTGAGAAAAATGGAGACCACTCCATTTTAGATCAGTTTCACCTCTGTTTTAACTACAGCACACAGATACAATTTTCCTGGGAGATCTAAGAAGTCAGCAGGTGGTGATTCTTCTGACACAGCAACTCCTAGAAGGGACCCATTCGCAGCTGCATTATTGCCAACGAGTCTCAAGCCCAGCTGTATGTCTGGATCATTTAGGACCTTTAAGATATACTTACGTGTCTGAGTCCTGTTTGCCCAGAGATTCTGATTTAATTGGTTCATTCCACAGGTTGCAACCTGTACTTGTACCTGGCATCTGAAGTATGCATTGGTGGGGGGGTGGGGTAGTCTTGGGAGGACTGAACCCTTAACCTGTAAGAGCTGACATTATCTCCTGGTACTAGGAGTCAACACTGAGTTAAATTGTAAAACACACAGCTGATGTCAGAGAGAAATTCTTGGTAAGATGAAAAATCTCCATATATTCGGTGAATAGAAATGACAAGAAGTGAGGTATTCTATATAAAAGTAAGAGACTCACACGAAAGAAACACACAGACAGGAATAACGGGGTTTTCTTCTACTCAAGAAGGAAAAATCTAAGTTTTTCCATTATACTGACAGAGCAATAAAAGAGGAATACTAATCCTAGATAAGATATCTGATACATTTATACTCTAACAGGTCAAATGGCATTGAGAGGTCATGGTCTTTCATTTTCCTCACCAGGTTGGTGGATACCACGCCTATTTGTATCATCATTCTGTTAACAAAGCTAAATGAGTCTTTAATCTGTCTCCTTTCTCCCCACACATCAATGTCAGTGTGGCTTCAGATAATGAGGTCTACAATTATGAAGAAACTCTGTTCATTGCAAACTACTGTAGTTTTTGTTATGACCTTATTCATTTTTTTCAGTAAGTTATCAATGCAACTCCTTCTGTTTTTTTTTAACTCTCATTTTCCTCCATAGACCAAAATATAATACAAACTCATGCAAGTATTTTCCTCCAATGAAAGCATTCAAATTTTGAATTAAAAGTTTTTAAATAAAATGCTAGTGACTAGAATTTGTATTGCTTATTTAGAAAAGAGATAGTTAATAATTGCCTTAACTAATTATAATAGCCTTTTAAATTTGAGTTTAAGTTAAAAATAAATTTTAAATAGAAATAGACTTTCTTAAGAAAATACTTCATGACACCACAAAACTAGTGGGTAATACTATTTTATTACTAAATAAAATTTATTTAGTAATACTAAATAATACTATTACACAATTTTTTTCAATAATTCTTGCATAATTAATTTTTAAAAATTCTCATAATCTGTCCCATTTCATCTGATACATAATCCCATGAGGCAGGCAAAAAAAGATGCAACCCTATATTTCAGAAGATAGAACAAGGAATCTAGAAGCAATTATCTCTTCTAATAGTTCATATTTTGTGGAAACTAGCCCAACTGCTAAGAGTCGCACATTTTTGCTGGGACTGGGTAATTGGCTAGGTACGTTAGAAAGTAGGAGGAGGGAACTTCCCAGAGTGATTAAGACTCTGCACTTCCAATGTAGGGGGTGCAGATCTGATTCCTTCTCAAGGAGCTAAGGCTTGGCCAAAATAAAAAAATAAATCCCATAGAGCATTTTAAAAACGAGGAAGGGTTAGTATACTGTATTGTTGTTTTTCCTTCTGGCTTACATCACTCTGGATAATGGGCTCCAGTTCCGTCCACCTGAGTAGAACTGATTCAAATGAATTTTTTTTTTTTAATGCTGAGTAATATTCCATTGTGTATATGTACCACAGCTTTCTTATCCATTCGTCAGTTGATGGGCATCTAGGTTGCTTCCATGTCCTGGCTATTGTAAACAATGCAGCGATGAACATTGGGGTACACGTGGCTCTTTCAATTCTGGTTTCCTCGGTGTATATGTGGATGAGGGCAAGGGTGGGATGATATGGGAGAATGGCATTGAAACATGTTAATTATCATATCTGTAATCAATCGCCAGCCCAGGATTGATGCTCAGGGCTGGTGCATCGAGATTTCCCCGGGGGAGGGAGGGGGGTTCTGGAGGGGGAGCATATTTAAACCCATGGCGATACCATGTCATTGTATGGCAAAACTAAAAAAAAAAAAAAAAAAAGAGAATACTGGAGTGGGTTACCATGCCTCTCCTCCAGGGGATCTTCCCAACCCAGGGATAGAACTCAGATCTCCC